>RJWJ010034402.1:0-17270 GCA_004363605.1 Indri indri | reverse complement strand
TTTAAATATCAAGTCAAGCATAATAGCATTCCTGCTTTAAAATTGGAATACTATTTAACAAATGATAATACAACTTAATAACATGTATTTCTTGATATCGAGGTTTAAGTTTTCATTATTCAAATTGGTCTAACGTTCCATTTTGATCTCAGACTACTATGACATGAGATTTATAAGCTTTTTCTCAGTACTTTAAAGTGTCTTTAAGTTATCATGCCCAAAAAGCTACTGTCTATTGTTCTTCACATTCATCATTTATAAAATGAGTCTCATAATAATAATGTTTAACATATATGTTTTTAT
Organism: Indri indri; assembly: GCA_004363605.1. Taxonomy (NCBI): domain Eukaryota; kingdom Metazoa; phylum Chordata; class Mammalia; order Primates; family Indriidae; genus Indri; species Indri indri. The sequence continues at coordinate 16,967 of RJWJ010034402.1, read as the reverse complement.
AAAAATTAATAATTCTAAGAGATTTAGAGCAACATGTAACATAGTAAATACAGGATGAACATTAAATATCTTCATTATTACTATTTTATTGCATGCAATATCATGCAGTATGTCCATATAAGAGAGCATCTGTGCACAGGGACCTATATGAACTCTCAGTAGTCAAGTGGAATAGGTAAAAGGGATACAATACAATGAGGACAAAATTGGTTTCAACAGCAGTGGTTGGCAGCATATTAAACTCAATTCTGCAAAGTTGGGGACAGATGAAATGTCCTTGACATTTTCAGCCACCTATATTGTTTATCACTCAATATCAAATTAGTGAAACAAAATATCTTTTAAAAGGCATGAAGTTCCATTTATCCTTCAATCAAGATGATATTTAAATTACCCCCAGATGAATAAAAACATACACTGTTGAAAAACAAAACACAACAATCTAAAGCAAAACAAAACAGAAATCCAAAAAAGAATGCTAACATGCTAAAAAATCTTTCTTGTTCACAGCCTACAGTCCATATGTTTTAGTCTATTGTGTCTTGTTCTAAGAAGAGACACAGAACAGATGGTATGTTGGTGGTAGGCTTAGTTAAGCCTATCTTCTGTTAAGAGAGATTTCTACTGTCCATATTTCTAATTTATTATACCCAATTTTAATATGCTTCTTAACTGGCAAGTGTGACAATAGAAGCAATTAAATATATGTGGTACTCTAAATCTTGATAACCATTGGAAGACATAGTTACTATGTAAAAAATAAAGAGCTGTTTTCAACGATGATATTTAAATCCATTCTGTCTTTAGTCTTTACTCAATTTAAATCCCACAGTTCTCAAGTACTCGAAAGTGGGCTTATTTCTGTATGTTCTAGAGCAGCAGTTTCATGGCCACTGACTGGCAGAGGCGGCGTGGGTGTGGTGATTCAAGCGCACTGCATTTATTGGACAGTCAAACCTCCCTGCTAAATCTGTATTTGCAGCAGCTCCCTGGTGCTAGCAGCACTGCTTTAGCTCCACCGCAGATCGCAGATCGTCAGGCATTAGATTCTCATAAGGAGCATGCAACTTAGATCTCTCACATGCACAGTTTACAATAGGGTGTGTGCTCCTATGAGAATCTAATGCTGGGGCTTATCTGACAGGAGGCGGAGCTCAGGCAGTGATGTGAGCTATGGAGAGCGACTGTAAATGCAGATGAAGCTTCACTCACTCACCTACTGGTCACCTCCTGCTGTGCGGCCCAGTTACTAACGGGCCATGGACTGGCCTCTAGAGCCAGTACCGCCATCCCTAGGGGTCCATGGTCCGGTGGCTGAGGACTGCAACTCTAGAGGTCCATAGCCAGTACATATCACTTAAATTTGTATAGAAATACATCTTTGCTTTTTAAAAATAATCATTTTAATCCTCTGTTTGTGATTGTAGCACTTTTACTTTACTTCAGCTACTTAGGCAATCTGTTGTTAGTGAATGCATCAGGTGTATCAGATAATAGGGTCTTTATAGGATCACAGTGTCAAAACTTTCATATTACAGTTTTGACAAATAAAGTCTACAGTAGTGTAACATTCCTCATACTCATCAAAAAATTTTGATAAAATAAACAGTCCCTTCGATAGGCGGCTACTATTTTTAATGCCCATTAAGAGAACACTCAGCTAATTATTTAGAAGAATTTAGATAATAAATTTTTATTTCCTATTGTAGTATTTTGAGCTGAGCACCACTGAAAATATAAAGAGAGAATTTTGTGATTATTTAGAAATGTGTTAAAATCCATGTATTAGTTCTATGCATTTGGACAAATTAATGATTTATATTTTTTCCATGTTAGTATAGAATAATGCTAACTACAATTGGGGTTATTTTTAAATATAAATGGAGTTATTACATAAAATTTCTGTCACATGTCATCAAAAAATTAGTTCTTTCATTTTCTGTTTTTATTTTAACTACTTCATGCTACATTCCTCCCTAATCTTTACATGCACTTACTTTTCTATTTTCCAAATAAACATATATATTAAGGCAAAAAGGCAAGATTTTATTTTATCTGCAGAATATTCTCCATGAAATTTCCAAGTAATCCATTGTAGATCTGTAAAATTTTATCTAACAATTTTAATTTTATAATTTTAATTTTAAATTATTAGAATATATAATTAAAATGAATAATTTTATCAATTTATTAATTAAATCTCAAGGCATTATTTTTCTTTTTAGCTTATACAATGTTTGGTAAACTTTTTCTTTAAAGGGCCAGATAGTAAACATATTAGTCTTTGTGAATCACATGCACCTCTGTCAAAGCAACTCAATTTTGCCTTTATAGCATGAAAGCGGCCATATATAGTAGTATGGTGTGGCTGTGTTCTAATAAAATTTTATTTTTTAAAAAAAGGTTAAAACAACAATAAGATACAACTACACAACTATTAGAATGCCAAAAATTAAAATAAAAACCCTACAATACCAAGTGTTGGTTATGAAAAGCAACAGAAACTCATTCATTTCAAATAGCACAGCCACTCTGGAAGACAGTTTGTCACATTCTTACATAGCTAAACTTAATCTTACCATACAGTTCAGTAATTATGCTTTTAGGTATATACATACTTGATTTGAAAATTTATCTCCATCTGCATGTGAATGTTTATAGCAGCTTTTTTCATAATTGCCAAAAGCTAGAATCAACCAAGATTTTATCCAAAGGTGAATGGATAAAACATCTGTGATACATAATGAAATGTTATACAGAATGAAAGAGAAATGAGCTATAAAGCCATGGAAAAACATGGATAAATTATAAGTTCGTATTAATAAATGAAATAAAGCAGTCTGAAAAAGCTACATACTGTATGATTCCAATTATATAGCATTCTGGAGAAGATAAAACTACAGTGGTAGAAAAAGAGGCAGGGAATTGAATAGGTAAACCTCCAATGATATTTTAGGACACATCAAAACTATTCTGTATTATGCTATCATTGTGGATACATAATACCATGCATTTTGCAGACCCCATACCCTGGGGTGGGGGGACCCCCAGGATGGGGAACCTGTGGCCTTCTTGATCCTTTAGTGTGGCCTTTTGACTCAAACCACATTTTACAGAACAAATCCTTTAATGAAGGGATTTGTTCTGTGAAGTTTGAATTCGGTTGAGGGCTACACTTGGGAATCTGGAGGACCACATGTGCCTTGCGGCCACAAATATTTAATTTAAAAATTATTTAGGAGGTTGAGAGATATCAGAATGTAACTAAATAAATTACTATATTATAATTGTATAAAATAATCTCCTAAAAAGAGTGAGAGAAAAAAGTGTTTACCCAAGTAACTTTTAAAATTAACGATTTCTGCAAGACTAAACACAGACAAAACTATACATAAGCACTGTACCATAGTTAATACATCTATTTCTCATGGGGGTACAGGTTAACAATTCTGATGTCCTATGCATATATACTGAAATTGAACATTAAATAAATCAAGGTTGATGGGGAGTTTGTAAATCTTGGAAGTGGGAGATTATAGATAATCAAAGGAAAAAGGTGAGAATGTCCCAGGTGGTAACTAATTCAAGTTGGAGACACCACTACGATGTCATGTTTAGCTTAATATAGATACATATGATCGCATATAACTGTATTTCCATATTTGTGAATATAATCAGATTAATACACACATCTATTTCCTTGCTTGCCAGCTAAGAGGACTCAGAAACAATGAAGCTCCAGTAGCAATGAGCACACATAGCACCCAGATCTTGGTTTCTAATATCATTCTCCAGGAAAAGGAACAAGGGCTTTTTGTAGAAATGGTTGACTGTAGGACTGGTGCAGTAAGTGTGCAAGAGGATCCTGGAACATCTTGCCATTCAGAAAGTAAGGGAATGTTCAGAACAACAAAATGATAACAACAACAACAACAACAAAAAGAAGGGTTATGTCAAAGGGACAAAGGAACCAACTTAAAATGCTACCAATGGCCAGTGTTGGAAAAATCTGAGCAACAAAATAAAAAGGTAGCATTGGATTATAACCCAAAATATAAAATAAATATCCATGAGAAAATACTGATACAAATGATGTGGAATAGACAAATCTCCTGTGCAGAAGATCTCTAAATAACTTTCAAGGATACATTGCCTTCAGGAGGTAGAACATTACTCCCCACTCCTTAAGTGTGAGCTGAGCACTGTATGGAAAATGGGAGTGGGAGAAGAGCTTTACAGGGGAGAAACCTGACAAACATTAACTCAAGTAAGGTGATCTCGATTAACATTAGCAATGATACACTTGATTTGATATGATGAACATGGCAATTTACCCCCTTGTTCTTTCTTCCAAAATTGATGGCACTAATCTAATAAGGACCAAGAACATTAAACAAATTCCAATGGAGGTGCAATCTATAAAATTCTTGGCCAGTATTCCTCAAAACTGTTATATTTATCAAAAACAAGGAAATCTTGAAAAACTGTCATAGATTTTGTGATTAATTTCCCTGCATTCTAATTTGAAAAGTATACTTTGAGAGACAATGGCCCAAAACAGTGTCTTTGTTATCCTCCTGTATTGTGTTTCTCCCTCTCTTCCTCTCCTCCTGAGAGAAAGCAGGGGAACCTGTTGCTAACAATATTCTTCTTCCACTGGTACGGCATCATCTTTGGTATGTGGTCTGAATATCCTCAGTTTCTATAGCTTAATAAAATCAAATACTTTAATGCACAAATAAAAATGGTGCAAATTTACATTTCATAAATAGAAAAAAAATCAAAACAAATGGCAAAATAATAAAAACGTATTTAACTTATTACTAATTGTTCACTTATTACAATTAGTTATTACTAATTGTTTTAACGCATTACTAATTATACCAGGATTCAGAATGGTTCCAGAGATATATTTAAGTATCCTTTGCTCTAAATTTTCACTTTTCTTGAATTTTTCATCTTACCTTCATGTTGTATATTTCCTTGTCTCTCCCTAGCTTTAATCTATATCTGGGAGAAAGCTCCTTGCTGTTGCCAAGATAGATTCATAATCATGTAAATTGCTAATTATAAGTAATTTAAAATTACTAAATCTACATAGAAATAACAAAATGATCATCGTATTTTATTTATAATTAATATATGTGTACACATGCACATAACAATATGTGTATATATTATACATAAACTGTATTATATTTTATAAATACAGACATATGGATACATATATACATATAGGTACATATACATATATAGCTCCATATTCAGTTCGCCCCTGAAAGTTCTCCTTGTGTGCCTTTTCTCCTTGCACCTGGGATTCTTATTATATCACCAACACCTGTTTCCACATACCTCCTCTGCTTTTGCTTGGGTGCTTGCTGATTCCATTACCACCACATTTGTCCCAAGATTTTCATTTAAATTACAAAATTCACCCAATTTCTTAAGCAGAGTCATTTTTTAAATATAAACCAGATACTGTAAGTTCTTTACTGTTTTTAATTTTCTAGTGGCTTAGCAATAATATCAGAAGAAAATTCAAACTCTGTTGTGGCCTAAGTGACTCTTCCCTTTAGCTCTGTCTCCAGAGACAGAGCTATCAGGGCTATCAGTACCCTGTTCTCAGAAGTCCAGCTGCATTGGCTCCCTTTTTGTTCCTCTAACTTTTGCAGCCTCAGGACCTTTACTTTGCTAGAACCTCTGCACAGTATGTGCTTTTGTAAGTCCTTTACAGGCCTGGGTTATGGGCACTCTATCTCAACTCACGTAGAGCCTCTGAAGAGAGAATTCCAGATTATACTTTCTAAAGACGGGTTCACCCACATTGCATAATTTGTTTCTTTCGCGACACTTACCATAATCTGTAATTAAGCTCTTAAAACGCATTTGTCTATTTTTTGTCTCAATATGTAAGCTCTATCAGAGCAGAATTCTCATCTATCATTTTCAGTAGTGTTTTCTTATTTGCCACATATTTTTGAAAAAGTTCAAACTTAAAGAAAAGTTGCAAGAGTTAAATAGTAAACATCTATATACCCTTCACTTAGATTCAGCACATGTTAATATTGTAAACATTTGCTTCTTTCTTTCAATGAATACACACACACACACACACACACACACAGATACACACACACATTATGAATATCATTGGGGCTAAATTGTAGACATTATTACATGCTACTTCTTCAGTGTATATTTCTTCAGAAGAAGAACATTCTTTTCCATAACTGTGGTACAGAGAAGAATGTAGGGCATTTAACATCAATATATTATTATTTTTTCAATAATACACTTGGTAGCAATCTTAGTTTTCCTGATAAAAGACAATGCATTTCATTAAATTATTCTGTGTTTTTAATTTCTTTTACTCTAGGATTATTATGTATTGGTGTTTTGAAAGGGAAATGACATCAAGAGAATGAAAAGAAAAGCCACAGACTGGGAAAAAATATTTGCAAAAGACGTATCTGATAAACAACTGCTATCCAAATTATACAAATAACTCTTAAAACTGAACAATAAGAAAATTAAAAAATATGGGCCAAGGTATTTTAATAGGGATTGCATTGAATCTGTAGATCACTTTGGGCAGTATAGACATTTTAACAATGTTGATTCTGCCAACCCACGAGCATGGTATGGTTTTCCACCTGTTTACATCTTCTGCTATTTCCTTCCTCAATGTCTCATAGTTCTCCCTGTAGAGGTCTTTTACCTCCTTAGTTAAATATATTCCTAGGTACTTTATTTTCTTTGTTGCTATTGTGAAGGGAATTGAATCTTTGATTTGGTTCTTGGTGTGACTGCTGTTGGCGTATATGAAAACCTCTGATTTGTGTGTGACCTTAACAGACACTTAACCAAAGAAAATATACAGATGGCAAATAAGCATATGGAAATATGTTCATCGTCATCAGGGAGATAAAAAAAAAAAAACAATGAGATACCACTATACACCTATTAGAATGTCCAAAATGCAGAACACTAACATGAAATGCTGGTAAGGATATGGAGAAACAGGATCTCTCATTCATTGTTGCTGGAAATGAAAAATAGTATAGCTACTTTGGAAGACACTTTAGTGGTTTCTTACAAAACTAAACATAACTCTTAACATATGATCCAGCAATCGCACTCCTTGGCATTTACCCAAAGGAGTTGAAAACTTATGTTCACACAAAAAAAATACGCACAGATGTTTATAGCAGCTTTATTCATAATTACCAAAACCTGGAGGCAGCCAAGATACCCTTCAGTAGGTGAGTGGATAAATACACTGAGGTATACCCAGACAATGGAATATTATTCAGTGCTAAAAAGAAATGAGCTATCAAGCTATGAAAAGATATGGAGGAAACTTAAATGCATATTACTAAGTAAAAGAAGGCAATCTCAAAAGGCTACATGCTGCATGATTTCAACTACATGACATTCTGGAAAAGGCAAAATTGTGAAGACTAAAGCATCAGTGTTCGCCAGGGGTTAAGGAGTAGGGAGGAATGAATAGGTAAAGATTTTTACAGGCAGTGAAAATACTAAGTACGATACTATAGTGATGGGTACATGTCATTGTAATTTTTGTCCAAATCCATAGAATATTCAAAACTAAAAGTGAACTCTAATGTAAACTATGGGCTTTTGGTGGTAATAATGTGTCAATGTAGGTTCATCAACTGCAACAAATACACCACTCTGGTGGATAATGGAAAGACCACGCATGTGTCTGGAGAGAGATTGTATGCTATATCTCTGCATTTTCCTCCCTCTCACTTTTGCTACTCTAAAAAAATTGCCTTGAAAAAAATTGAACAGTTGTTTTGTAAAATTCTCCTGCTTTTTTAATTTAATTTAATTTAATTTAATCTATTTATTTATTTATTTATTGAAACAGAGTCTCACTCTTTTGCCTGGGCTAGAGTGCCGTGGCGTCAGCGTAGCTCACAGAAACCTCAAACTCCTGGGCTCAAGCAATGCTACTGCCTCAGCCTCCCAAGTAGCTGGGACTACAGGCATGTGCCACCATGCCCGGCTAATTTTATCTATATATTTTTAGTTGTCCAGGTAATTTCTTTCTATTTTTTTTTCAGTGGAGATGGGGTCTCGCTCTTGCTCAGGCTGGTTTCGAACTCCTGAGCTCAAACAATCCACCTGCTTTGGCCTCCTAGAGTGCTAGGATTACAGGCGTGAGTCATCGCGCCCGGCCGTTTTTTTTTTTTTTTTTTTTTTTTTTAATTTTTATTTTTCCACTTGGTTAGATTCAGATATTGTATTTTCATCACGAATACCACATAATGTGTTCTCACTGGATCACATTAAGAGACAGTAGATGCCAGCTTGTCCTATTGTTGGTGATATTAACTTTGATCACTTACGATGATGTCTGCCAGGTTTCTCTACTGTGAAGTTAACATTTTCTACTGTATAATTTAAAAGTAATAAGTGGTGAAATATTTTAAAGTGCTAAAAATATCTTAGCCCTCTTCAAGCATTCATCTAGTTGTTTTATCATCTATTTTTCTAGTTACATTATTTCTTCTACACTTATTAGCTAACATTCTAATTTAAGGAAGAACCCTTCCTCTCATCTTATTTTTGCATTTATTATACTGATAAATTTGAATAATTTGTTTCTTCATTTGCATACATTCTGCAAATCAGAGTAAGTTTTTCAATGAAGTATGGAATATGAAGTATTTTTTTAAAATGGTAGAGAAATGACCCAACATACAGAGTGAGAATAAAGACAAAGGAAACCTTGCACAAGTGACAATGGCAAAGAAAGTATAACTCATGTTGTAAGTCATCAAGTTATTCATTAGGTTAATTACATTTGAGGAGAACTGAGACTTTTTGGTTTTATAAAAGCCAGGGACTACAAATTTTCAAGGCGATATCATCTAGGTCAACTGTCATAGAGCTTTAAGGAATAGTAAGGTTATGAAAATCATTGCTTTATTTATGAAATAGAGCTGATCTACATATAAAAGTTTGCCGGGCGTGGTAGCTCACACCTGTAATCCTAGCACTTTGGGAGGCCAAGGTGGGAGGATCGTTTGAGCTCAGGAGTTCGAGACTAGCCTGAGCAAGAGTAAGACCCCGTCTCTACTAAAAAAAAATAGAAAGAAATTAGCTGGACAACTAAAAATATATAGGAAAAAAAAATTAGCCAGGCCTGGTGGCACATGCCTGTAGTCCCAGCTACTCGGAAGGCTGAGGCAAAGGATCGCTTGAGCCCAGGAGTTTGAGGTTGCTGTGAGCTAGGCTGACGCCATGGCACTCACTCTAGCCAGGGCAACAGCATGAGACTCTGTCTCAAAAAAAAAAAAGAAAAGAAAAAAAAATTAGATATGTGCCTTTGTGTACATGAAAATATATTTAAGACAATCACCAGCAGAATCAATCATAAAAAAATAAATTAATTAAATTTAGAATAATTTTCCAGGAGATAACATGGTAAAGATAGAAAAAATGGTCACAGCTAAAATACATCAAACAAGGTCATTTGTGATTCATTTAAGATTATAAATAGAAATGTGTATAATCAATATCCAGGTGTCTATAGAGACAACATACCGGTAATGAGGATGTATAAGAGAAATGAAAAAGCAAAGTTCTACAAATGTTATGTGATAAAATAAACAGGGGACTGACATTGTCCCAGTCCTTTAATTACTTCAATCAGTTGAAGAAGAGTGATTTATGAAGAGTGCGCTAAAATATCTAACAAAAAAGGCCAGGCATGTAAATAGCTCAATATAGTTTATTTGGTGTTTTTCCCCACACATGTATAGTCATATTTAATTACCATAAATACCTAGCAAAGGAGGCATTATATTTTTATTTCACCTGTATGGAAGCTAAGTTTCTTGGAGGTATAAACTATGCACCGTAGATACAGAGGATTTGGAAATTTAGTCTAATTTGGGGAGGTATGCTTGTGTATGCATTGGGGTGGGAGGAGGAATTGTTGATAATTTTGTCTTTTAACTTTCCTTTAAAAAACAAAAAGGATTTCTGCAGCAATACAATGACTAAAACCACATTTTATGGTAAGATGCTATGTGATGAGAGGTGTGGAGGCAAGCGTGTGCAGTGTGTTGTTCATGGGGGCTGCTGGGACACTGCAGCCTCTTCTATGTGCTCCTGAAATACTGGATGTATGTGATGGTGTGGACATCTCTAACACAGTCCTCACAACACTGTGTGGTCATCTTGCCTGGCTCCTCCACAGACCGTGCACTCTGCAAACAGGGGCTGTGTTTTCCTTCTTTTTTTTTTTTTTTTTATTTCTGCGTATTATAGGGGTACAGATGTTTAGGTTACATTGCCCTTGCTCCACTCCCCTAGTCAGAGCTTCAAGCGTGTCCATCCCCCGGACGGTGCGCATCGCACTCATTATGTATGTGTATACCCATCCCCTCCTCCCGCCTCCCATCTGCCCAATTCCCAATAAATGTTATTCCTATATGTGCACTTAGGTGTCGATCAGTGAAACCAATTTACTGGTGAGTATATGTGGTGCTTTTTTTTTCTATTCTTTTTATCTGCATTGCCTAGCACAGCGCTTTGTACCCAACATCCAATGTGCATTTGTTTAATAGATGACAGAAGCAAGAGGTGAAACTGCAAGAGTAATTTGAGGCAAGGGCAAAGTTTCAAGCTTACAAAGTGATCATGTCAAAGAATCACATACTTTCCAGTTGTCTTAATTTAAAAGGAGGCATCCGTTTTAAACTTTATAAATTAGATCTATAGCTTGAGAATATATTTCCACCAAAATGTAAGTAAAGTATTCAGAACTGTGTCCCTGCCTATCTTAGAATATTTTAGTGGTTAACAAGGCTGATGAATTTAGCTCAGTTTGCTGAGATTCAGTACTCACTGCACATGGGGAAATGCAATTTTTAAAATGACACCACATTAGAGTGTACTAGTGCAACTAATAATAGCCTTGGAAGAAAAGAATTACATTTTGTCTTCTAACCATTCTTTCAAAAAAAAAGGAACCAGGCTAATGTTAAAGTATGATAATTAAAGACTATGCTTGGCCTTTCCCAAGGTGGGAATTGGGATTATAATGCCTCCCCTCAAATTAACATAATGACTGATCTCTACATATAGAATAAGGTGGAGACTTCAATTTACTAGGGATTTCTGCCTTACATTGACGAAGTTTAGAAATTCAGCACAAAGGACTTATGTGTTCCCATCCATGCTAAAAGTAATAAAGAGGGCATATGACACTTTAAGCAAAAAAAACACTTAGTCCTACCAGGTGTGTGTGTTTTTTTCAAGCACTTTTGTATATCCCTGTGAAATGATAATGTGAAGTCTCAAAGGGTGATATATTCCTATGCATCCAAATCAACACTAGCTGTCAAGAGTGTACTTAGGCATTGAAGATGATTTAAGTAGCTATTTTGATTATATTAATATTAAGTATATATAAGGTCAATTACCTATTTAGGATTTGAGAAAGGAAATGAAGTTGTTAAACGAAATTCTTCAGTATTTTTTCAAATTAATATGTCAAGCTCTTTCTAACAAAATATTTAATTTGAGGTGTTTCTCATGCTAAATATCAATTTAAAAAAAAGTTCTGCAACTGAAGAATAAAAGTAGACATATAAGCATTTACAGCACTAATTAGGTGGTCATACTTTTTCAACCAATGATTAAAAATTAAATAACCACTTAGTAATTTGAATATTTTCAGAGCTATCTTATCTATGCTTATATTAAAATTTATTATAGTATAGTTCAAATATTACTTGTTGTAAGTTAATTGTGACCAAAAATACTATGTGATTTATTAGCAAAAATAGATTGAGCAGGATGACTTTCTTTGGTTCCTGTGGTAGGCAGAATTCTGAAAATATTATTTCAATATTTCATCTACCAGTTACTGAATGAGATACTAATCTTAAGTACTGTCGTGTTGGCATTTTGCAGATGGAAATAAGACTGCTAGTTCAAATCAATCATAAAAAATTAAATAAATTAAATTTAGAATAATTCTCCAGGAGGTAATATGGTAAAGATAGAAAAAATGGTCACAGCTAAAATACATCAAACAAGGTGATTTGTGTTTCATTTAAGATTATAAATAGAAATGTGTATAATCAATGTTTCCCCATTGATTCCCTAATCAATAATCTCCCTATTTAATATAGGGAAATTAATCTGGATAATTTGGGTACGCAGAAAGCAATCACATAAACCTTTAAAGATGATAAATGAAGAAGTAGAGTTAGATTTCTGTTCATCCTGTTGAGTTGAACTTTGTTGCTTTGTTTTCTCAGTGATATAGCGCCTCTTGTATTATCCTGGATAGAGCTGGAACCCGTTCTACTAAGTAAAGTATCTCAAGAATGGCAAAACAAGCACCACATGTACTCATCACCAAATTGGTATTAACTGATCAAGATTTAAGTGCACATACAGTAATAACATTCGTCGTGTGTCGGGCAGGTGGGAGGGGGGTGGAGGGGATGGTTATATACACACCTAATGGGTGCAGTGTGCACTGTCTCGGGGATGGACACGCTTGAAGCTCTGACTCGGTGGGGCAAAGGCAATATAGGCAACTTAAACATTTGTACCCCTGTAATATGCTGAAATAAAAATAATTAAATAAAAAAGAAGTGTAGTTAGTGAGATGCCACGGTCTCTCTATAAGACAGAGGTAGAGGAAAAGGTCGTATACAAAAATGTCAGATAGATTTGAAGCATGAGAAGGATTCAACTGTCATTGACGGCATTGGAGAGAGCCAGGAATCAGAAAATGCTATCAGCCTCTAAAAGCTAAATGTAACCCTTGTCCAACAGTAATAAATGAAAATGGGGACATAAGTCCCATAACTGCAAAAAACTGAATTGTCCAACTACCTGAAAGATTTCATCCATTAAATGTAGCCCTGCTGATGCATTGATTTCAATCTTGCAATGCTCACTGAGCCCACCTGGACCTCTGACCTGAAAAATCTACATAACAATAAATTTGTGTTGTTCTAAGATACTAAATTTCTCATGATTTTTTGTGGCAGCAATATAAAACTAATTCGGTTACTATTTTATTAACAAAGAGAGGTTCATATCATAACAATCATTTCTTAAGACAAACGCATAAACTGGAATATGACTTCTATCAGACTCCCTCCTGTGTCAGGAAGTTCATTTCCTGTGTGGTGTGTAATGTCCCTTTGAGAGTCTGCAAGTGATGTTCTCGTAAGCCATGAATTTTGACGTCATTCTTTCTGAGCAGTATTTACTAATTTCCAAATGTCCCCTCATAGTTGTACTGCGTTTAGAGAAGAGATAAGAGAACTGATGACACTTAACTTTTCCGACTTAACAAATTATGAAGCTTGTCATCAACTGGTGGCTGCATTTCTAAGAATTTTAGTGTCCAATGTAGAACAGTGAGTTGTGACACGTAGAATATTGCCTTAGTCCATTCAGGCTGCAATAACATAGTACCTTAAACTGGGTAACTTATAAGCAACAGAAATTTATTTCTCACAGTTCTGGAGATGGCAAAGTCCAAGATCAAGGCACTGGCAGATATGGTGTCTGGTGAGGGCCCACTTTCTAGCTCGCAGACAGTGCCCTCTTGCCATGTCCTCACATGGTGGAGAGGGCAAGGATCTCTCTGGGGTCTCTTCTATAAGGGCACTAACCCCATTAATGAAGGCTCTGCCCTCATGACCTAATTACCTCCCAGAGCCCCACTCCTTATTGCTTCGGGGTTAAGATTTCAACACATGAATTTTAGGGAACATAAACCTTCTGACCATAGCAAATATGTAGGGAATAAGAAGCATTTTCTTAATATATCTTAATGTAAGCTTCATAAAAATATTACATAGTGCTGGTCACATCTCAAATTATACACCTTAAATTCATATTGACTGTTAAAATTCTGTTTTCCTTCATTCCTCCATTGTTTATTCGAACATACACAATGCCTTATATTGATCTATATGAGATGAATCTCTCTTCTACTTATTGGATATACTGCCTTATAATTATAAATGTGTGTATGCTTTATTATTATAAATATTTATGTATGCAATTATTTATTTTACTACTATACTAAGGAGAAATAAATATGTATATATATGTATGTTTATATGTATTATAGATATACATGCATATATATTTATGGTGATATACGTACATATATACATATACATATACACATACACACAGGCATCTTTTGGCGATATTGTGAGTTCAGTTCCAGACTGAGGTACGCCTGTATATATTTCTATCTGTGTAAGATATAGAGTCCCCTTATCAATCAAGATTTGTAAGATATAAGAACAATCCAGATATTACAGAAAGAGAATTTCATTAAAAATGAAATTCTGTGCTGAAGTGGGCATCACTGATAACACTCAGGATGAAAGAATGTCCAGCCATATATACTGCAACGAGGTGGAACAGTCCAATGTCCAAGTAGGAGAGAAATCTGTGTACTCATTTGCCTTATCCCAGTAGATGAAACCTCTGAATGACCTTACTAATTATAATGAATCAATAATCGCACAGCAAGATACAAATTGAATGAGGAAAAGCCCCATCATTAAAACTAAAAATCTCTCTACTTCCACTCTTGTTTTTAACCAAGGGAATATTAAAATGTCCTTCAGCTTAAAGTTATATAGCATATACATTTATACAGGCTTCTTTCTACTTCTAGGCCTCTGATCTCCCTTTTCTCAGAGAATTTACTTAAGAAAAACTTGTAATTGTAAATTCTTTGTCCCTTTGAGATATAAATCATTTTATAAGACACTTTCCAGTTTTACAACCCACAGATGCCCACTGTCAAGGACCTGGGAACCATCCCACTATAATCATCAAGAGAGATAGCACCCCTCTTTCCCGGATTTCTGTGTCAGAGGAGGAGCCTGACTTCTAACTCTTGTGGCCCCTTTGCTTTAAGTTGTAAAACTACCTCCAGTCAAAAAGACATGAGGATGTTTAGTGTTCTTTTGGGTAAGGGCTAATAAGCAAAGACAAGAGACCTGTGACTCCCCACATCCCCATCCACCACCCATCATTCCTCACTCCTTAAAACCTACCCGGCCCTTCGTTTTAGTGGAAGCTGAACTGGAACTGACTTCTGATCTCCCTGCAATGTCTTGAACAAAGTCTTTCTTGTCTGCTTAATTTTTCAGGGGAATTTTTGCTTGGAAACCTTTTTTCAATCTACTTTGAATACACAGAGAGAATAATCACCTTAAAATCTAAGTCAAATTATGTCTCTCTTCTACACAATACCTGCAGTGGCTTCATTCATTCAGAGTGAAAGCTCAAGTCTGTACACGGCCTTACAGGACAAGCCCTCAGTAGTCCCTGTGTCTAAACTCATACACTTTTCTCCATATGAAGTCCTTCCCCAGTGCCACCACCATAAATGTGGTTTTGTATGCAGAAACTTAGGAGTTACCCTTGGAAATCCTCACTCCCTGAACTCCCAATATCCAAGCCTGTCACTACCTCTGGATCACCCTCAAAGCCGTCCATGCATCTTTTCATTCACTGTGACCCCCCTGTACAAGCTACATAGCCCCCTGCCTCAGCTACTGCAATTGCCTTCTAATGCACTCTTTAAATAGTACCTACTTTACTGCTCTGCACTGTACACTGTTTACAGGAGGTAGATGAAGCAGGAACGAACTTTTGCAAATAGAAATCTGATCGTACCTTACCCATGTGTAAACTCTTTTAGTAGCTTTGTATTGCTCCTTTGATAATTTTTAAATTCTAGGAAATGGTGTATGATGCCCTCTTGTGTGATCTGACCTGTAATTATCCAACCTCCTTTCCCACCACCGCTCTTTGTTCTCTAGTTCCAGCTCATCTCAAGGTCCTTGCAGTACTGGGATGCTATCCTTATCCCTGTCTCCAAACACGCGTGCATACTCCTGCTAGTCACACCTTGACTGGCTAACTTCTAATTATCTTTGTTCAACCATCCCAAATATAACTTACCCAGAAACATCATGCCCAGTACTTTACTGGGTCAGTACCATCTACTATTTCTTTTGATAGTCACCATCTTTCACAGTACTATTATCCTCTACCACTTAGCACACATTGCAATGATTATGCTTTGTGATTAATTAATGTCTATCTTTCTTATTCGACTACAAACACCAGGAGAATAGTGTGTCTATTTTTATAAGCATTTTAGCCCACAGCAGACTTTCAAATACTTATTGAATAAAGGAATACCCATTCATTTCTACTCAAAATTTTTTAAAAATTCTGCTAAAGTGCTTAAAACTTAATCTCAGTCAGTTTTGGTTTTTTATCCCTTTTTCTCCTGAGTTGCATCTTCTTTCTGAGAGGTTTTACATTATACTAAGACACTGGCAGGAGGTACTACCTCTGACTCTCTTTGCCCTCTACTTAGACTAAGAAGTCCCTTATTGCTTTTGTCTCTTGGTTACTGATCTAATCAAACTGGCAGTTACTGAGACAGCCCTTGCCATGAGGCTACTTCAGCTATAGGAGGTTTGCCACTTGAAGACATGAGGACATTGCTGCTTATTTTGGGCTCTGTTACAGCATAAATATCTCTGACAGTTGTCCTTTCTGTTAAAGCTCATTATTCAACTGTGTGATCTCTGAGATTTCTCACCTCCCTAGGGCTTTGCCTGTAAAATGGACTGTAGGCCTCTTTTCTTAACAAACCATCATCTCAATTTTGTTTTAATCATGTCAAGGGAATAACTTCCTAGTTTCTAAGGGAATAGTCTCAGCTCTCTTTCTCTAGGAAATGAATTTAATTGAGAGTACAGTCAACCCTTTGTATCCGAGGATTTCCACAGATATGGAGGACCTACTAAGAGACTTGAACATAAGTAGCTTTTGATATGGAAGAGTATGGGTATTTCGGAACCAATGATCCCATGGATACCAAGGGATGACTGTGACCCCTTCCCTCCTAC
>RJWJ010034401.1:0-17271 GCA_004363605.1 Indri indri | reverse complement strand
GTAATGGATTAGTTGTTCTAATTTATAACTCTGATTTTACCACTATCTTCACATAAATCTTCAATGGCTCATTTTCTGCTGAATTTATGATAAATTTCTGTGTGACAGGATTTAAAGGATATATAGTAAATTATAAAGCTTTAATTTCTCCTCTTCTATTGCATTATAAGGAAAATGGATTTTGCTTATTGGTTGTGTGCCCCATTTAATTCAATGACCTGCAAAAATTATTTTATTTATAATTTATTTGTCATAAGTAGAAATATGAAATATGCTATGCTATAAATTAATATAAGATAAAATTTATTAAGATTTTACTAATATGTTTTCTTTGGTGGTAGTATAGGCTATATGTTTCAATACAGACATAGGCTATATGTTGCAATTAACAAATAAAATATATTTGACTGTATAGAAATTACACACACCTAATCAAATGTATACTGCATATTGTTAAGTTTAAATCTATATCCATATCGTGAAATAAAACACAAGGTCTCTGAATAAAAGAACACATCATTTATCAGTTAAAATTTAAACAGAGGTACATCTTATACTAGTTCTCTGAGCTTTAATACTCACAGATGACAGGGCGGCTATAGCCAGATACACCTGGGTGTGAAGTGGGGGCTACCACAGGAGGGAATCGTACAATTACAAGAGTCTGTTCTCACATAGGGCAGGTAGCTTATCTATCCTTCTTCCACCCTAGAGGAAATGACAGAGAAAGCTTCATCCTGGGATGTATTCAAGTGTTCTCTAAGAAAGAGAGAAGATCTCTACCATAGAATGTAATCAAATGTCTTTAACCTACGCGATTTTCTCAGAAAGCCTGAAACATGCAGAATGTGAAAATGTTCTTGGAGATGTCTCCCAATACATGTTTAACTGTACAAAACCCCCTCATGTCTAGATACTGAATGTCATTTAAAAATTTATTTACCTGTATGTTTTAAACATATCTGTCATTGTTGTTGGCTAAGTTGTATCAATGTGAAGAAACAGCAAGTTTCATTTGTGTACAAATATTTATATATTTTAAATTAGTACGATCTAAATTTTTAGTGATTTTATTGAGCATACATGTCAATGTTTTTATATAGTTAATATTCACACATATATCTAATGTCATAATTATTACTATCACAAAATCTAAAATACAACAAATGTACATAATAGCTGGTTGAGTAATTCAAAACTTTTAATAATTTGGAGAATTGCTGATATCAATTTGCTTTCTTCAATATGTATTTTTGTTAGAAATTTTGTGAACATAGCTAAAAAATAAATTAGGAAATTTAACTATTTTCAGAATTAAATAAGGTTCTTTTTATATGCCTATTATATTACATGTTCTTATTTATATATTCCAAATTATACTATTATAAGTTCACTTATTGTAAACTATTTCAAGTGAATCAATAAATTTAGAAAATAATGTTACAAATAGCGATATATCTACTACTTTGTCTAATTAAATCTTAACATTTGCCATAATCACTTTAGAACATTTCCCAATTAATAATGTTTAATATTCTCAGTCCCATTTCCCACTTCCCTCTTTAATGTAATCTCTATTTTCATTGTCATATCATGCATTATTTTATATACAACTATCATGTTGATTAACATAAAAACCATAGATTATAGCTTTACATGTTCCAAAATTTTTAAGTGAATGGAATCATCTACTATGTCTGATTTTTCAACTCTTTTAATTTTTGTTGGTGAAGTTTATCCATATTGATACTGTATTAATGAGAGTTCTCCAGATAAAGCCAATAGCATGTACATATATAAAGAAAAAGTGGTTTATTATAAGAAATTGGCTCATATGATTATGAGGCTGAGAAATCCCAAAATTGTCAGTGGCAAGCTGGAGATGGAAGAGGGCTGAGGTAGCTCAAGTCCAAAGGACCCAGAGAACCAAGAAAGCTGATGGTGTAAGTTCCAGTGTGAAAAGTGGTAGGATCCATATCTAAGAAGAGCCATTTTCAATTTAAGTTTGAAGGCAAGAAAATATTGATGTCCCAGTTCAAGAGGTCTGGGAGGAAGAACACCCTTTTAGCCTTGGGAGAGTTAACCTTTTTGTTTCATTCAGGCCTTCAGCTATTTGGATAGGGCCCACCCACAGCAAGGAGGACAACGTGCTTTACTCAGTTTACTGGTTTAGCTATTAATTTCATCCACAAATATTCTCACAGACACATCCAGAATAATGTTTAACTAAATGTTTGGGCACACTATGGCCCATTAAAGTTGATAAATAAAGTTAACCATCACAAACACCTTTACTCATTTCATTCCCATTGAAGTGCTTTGAAGTGTTTTATTGCTGGAATATCACATTTTCAAAAAATCCATTCTTTGGTGCTGAAGATATTAATAATTATAGTGTGTCTGATTTTTCACCTTTATAAATGGCACTTCAATGAATACTCTTATATATGTCTTTTGTGCTCATGTGTGCAATATATCTTAGGGTATATTCTAGAAGAGCATTCCTAGATATTAGTAAATGAAAATATTCAGCTTTGTTAAATAGAGCCAATTACTTCTCTAAAATGTTTGTTTATATCAATGGACATTTCCACCAGTAGTGAAAGTTTCTATTCAACATTCTCACCAAGACTTGGAATCATCAGGTTCTTCAGAGAGTTAGCAAAGAATAGTGATAAAAGATGTACCCTGGAGCTAGAATTGATTGCAATGCAAGCTTTACCACTTACTAGCTTTGTGACCAGGGCCAATGAGTTAACTTCTATTTACATCAATTTCCTTATCTTCAAAATGAGAATGATAATGAAACCTTTTTCAAAGGTTTGTCATGAGAATAAAAGGATTTAATAAAAGTTGAGTTCTTGGTATAGTTTCTGGAAAGCTGAAAGCACAATTTAAATATTTGAAAACAAGTTATTGTGTAGAAAATTTATTTTCTTGTATTATCTCATTGTAGTTTAATTTTCATTTCCACAAGTAGTATTGAGATTGAGTATATATTCTCTTTTTTGATATGTATGTGAACATCTTTTCTCTTTTTACAATAAAGTTTTATGTCTTTTTATTAGGTACTTATGGAAATTTAAAATATCTTTTTCTTGGGATACTTTGGTGATGTTAGAATTGTAAATATAATGTTCTAATTTATTCTTTTAATTTTTGTCTATCATTTTCTTAGTTTGCAGGAATTTTAATATTAATGTAGTCTAACTTGTCAACATATTCTTTAGTTTCTTAACTTTTTGTTTCTATGAAATTTTTCTCTATTATGAATTTATTATTAATTATTATTAATTTATCAAAAGTTTTCCATAAAATCTATTAAAAGTTTTGAAGTAACTATTTTTCACTATTGGCTCCTGAATTTCATTGGACTTTATTTTGGGGTATGATATGAGAAAGATGATTTTTATTTTATTTGCTACGTGGCTAACCATACACACCAATGCCATTTATTATATATTTCAATCTTTTACCACTGATTTATAATGTTTTCTTTATGATACATAAACATTTTACCTATATGTGCCCTTGCTTTTAAGATCTGTATCTTTGTTACATTTTCTTTTGTATTGGTATATTTGTACATTCTTGGCCTTAAATCCTGATACAAGCTGATTTAAAAAATCTTGGTCATTTTGCACTTTGTTCTTTCATAGAAATTTATAGTTGATTGCAAACACACACACACACAATAAAGTGCAATTTTTATTGGTATTTGAGCATATATAACCTTTAATAGTTAATTAATAATTATATTATATTGAGCTTTTCCCTCTATGAGCATGATATTCTTAATTTACTTTAGTGTTTTTAAATGTCTTTCAATATTGTTTAGTAATTTTCTTCATAAAGTTACTGTGCTTCTGCTCTTTCTGTAATTTGTAGATTTCTCTTCTACTTTCTTCCTTTTTGGAATTGTAAATGGGCTTTCCGTTTCTATTACATTTATTTTATGGTCATTATTGGTGTCTGAAATCAATATTTTAAAGTTAATCTTGTCTCTAGCAATGTTAATAAATTCTCATTAGAAAGTTTGAATTTGAGTTTTCTGTGTAAATCGTTGTGAAAATTATAAGTTTGTGGATCATTTTTCCAAATATCTTATAACTTATTATCGCTTTCAGATTGACTTAGGCTCTAATAGCTACTCAGCTATGAAGAAGGATCACTTAATGCCTTTTGCAATAATATGGATAGAACTGGAGACCATT
Organism: Indri indri; assembly: GCA_004363605.1. NCBI lineage: Eukaryota > Metazoa > Chordata > Mammalia > Primates > Indriidae > Indri > Indri indri. Next base: position 13,057 of record RJWJ010034401.1, on the reverse strand, counting down.
ATACTAAGTGAAGTATCATGAATGGGGAAAAAAAAAAACCACCGCATGTACTCGCTATTAAATTGGAACTAACTGATCAGCACACATGTGCATAGAGGGAAGTATAACTCAGTGGAAAACAAACGGGGTGGGGGGATAGGGAATGGGCAAAAACCTACCTAATGGGTACAATGAACACTGTATGGGTGATGGGAACACTTATAACCCCGTAATACTTTGAAATACATACATATATGCATACATACGTAGAAAGAAAAGAAAGAAAGAAAGAAAGAAAGAAAGAAAGAAAGAAAGAAAGAAAGAAAGAAAGAAAGAAAGAAAGAAAGAAAGAAAGAAAGAAAACAAATAGTGGATATCCTTGACCAATTCAAGACTTTCAATTAATGGAAATGCTCCCAAAAGTTTTGAGCATTAACTACAGAGTCCCATTGTTCTCTGTACTTGGCTACATTAGGAACAAAATACAGAGAGATTTCTATTTTTGTGAAGTTTATGTGCTAGTAGGGGCACCAGATAATAAACTTAATAAATAAGTACATTATAGGGTGTGCTAGGAGATAATGAGTACATTTTTTAAAGGATAAATTATTATAGAGAAAGGGACACTGGGAGTATGGGGCTGGCAGCGAGTTGCATCAAATACAATGGTAGGGTAGCCCTCATTAAGAATTTGAGATTTGAACAAATACATGAAGCAGATAAGATAGTCCATGGACAGCTGGGGGAAGCATGTGAGGGAACTGATTGAGGATAAACTCTAAGGAAGAAGTGTGCTTGACACGCATGAGGATAAGCAAAGTGGCCAGTGTGGTTGGGAGGAGAAAAGCAGTAAAAGATGTGACAATAGAGATGACTGTGGTAGACTGTGAGGGCATCACGGCCACTGTAAGGTCTTTAGGTTTTCTCTCAGTAAGATAGAAAACCTTTGAAGAAGAGTGTTAAGGAATTAGATAATCTGCCATAAGCTTTCAAAGGATCCTAATTGCTGCTGTGTTGAAAATAGGCTATAAGTGTATAAAGGCAGAAGCAGTTAGGACACCATTACAGTATCCTGTCAAGGTGGCTCATGCAAGGTTTGTAGCAGTGATTATAGTTGCAAGGAGTCAAATCCAGCTATATTTAAAGTATAATATTCATATATATAAAGACTTTAATTTTTTTCTTTTTTCTTTTTAATTATGGGTAAATAATAGTTGTATATCCTTATAGGGTACATGTGATGCTTTGATACAGGCATACAATGTGAATGAATCAAATCAGAGTTATTGGGGTTTCCATCACCTCGGGCATTTATCATTTCTTTGTGTTAAGAGCATTTCAATTCCACTCTTTCAGTTATTTTAAGTATATCCTAACTTACTGTTGCTTATAGTCACTTTGTTGCATTATTATTAATAAACATTGTTTAGTCTATCTTACTATATTTTTGCATGCAGTGACCACCTCCACTTTAACCCCCCTCCAATGATTGTTGGAGGTTTCTATTTGGCCACCTTGTTCCACTCCTCTGCCCAAGACCAGATATATATTTTGAAGGTATAGCCAACAGAATTCGTTTATGGCTTTTATGTTATGTCAGAGAAGAATGACACCATTTTCTCTCTCTCACTCTTTGTCTTTCTTCTTTCTTTGAATAAACTAAAAAATTGGACTTGATATCAACTCTAATGGTGAAATAATACAGCAAGGGTAGAGTTGAAGAGAAAAATATTGAGTTCAGTATTTTACCTGTTGAGTTTGGGATGTCTTTTAGACATTGAAGTAGAGATACCTAGTAGGCAATTGGATTTCAGAATTAGAGTTGGGAATAAAATCTAGAGAAGATGCATAAATTAGAGACATTTCAGTACATAGATAGTGTTTAAAGGGGAGACTAGATAAGATCACCAGAGGACAGAGCATGATAAGGAAGACAAGAAGACCTAGAACTGAGTTTTGCATCATTGAAACATGAAGTCATCTGGTAGACCAGGAAGAACCAAAAATGGGTACAGAAAAGGAACAATCGACGAAGTAGCAAGGGAAAAGTAAGAGGTGAGAGTCCTGGAAATGAAGGGGGAAAAATCTTATCAAGGTTTAGAAAAGGATCAACTATTTCAAATGTTGCAGATTGGTCAGATAAGATTGGGTCTAAGAAGAATTTAGTCACCTTGACAAAAGCAATTTCATTGAGCTGTTGTGTGTGGGGGGGAATACAAAGTGGGTTTAAAAGACAATAATAGGAGATGAATTGGAGACAATATAGCAACTCTTTCAGGAGCTGTGGTACAAAGAGAGCAAGAAATGGAGTAAAGAAAGGCTGGCAGGGATAGTGAGGTCAACATGTTTGTGTGCTGTTATGAACAATCTAGCAGGAAGCACAAACTTGACATGAAGGGAGTGGAGCCATGCTGGAGTTGAATCTTTAAATAGATGAGCGGGTTGGACACTAACACACTCATTGACTGTCCAGCACTCTTCTGAGTGCTCTATATGTGTCAATTCAATTTGTCCTCACACAGCCCTATGAAGTAGTCATTACCATCCTGTTTTACCCACAGTCACAGTTAGTTAGCAATGGAGCCAGGGTTTGAATGTAAGTAGGTTTCCTTGAGCTAAGCCGTTAAACCCTGGCAAGTGTTTCCTGTTCTGTGTGCAGTTCCTAGCTGGAACTGAATTCCCATCCAACACTGCTTGTCTGTGCCTGAGCCCAGCATGCCTATGCAGTTTACACCCCTCGGCAGCGCATAATTTTGTTACCTATCTTGTTCACAGAGATTGTTATCATAGTTTTGAGCCATGTTTTCCTTTTGGGATTTCACTTTTTATATTTATTTTATCATTGCTGTTTGCTTGGAGTACAAGAGTATATCAATGTATTGACTTACCATACTCTGAAGAAATATCTATTTAAGGAAAACCTTATGACATTTACTGAATACAATTTAGGAGATATTGTTAATTCAATTCTAAATTCTAATTCCACACATTGAATTAATTGGCAAATTCCCTCATTCTTACCTTAGCATTCAACTCCTATCATTTTTCTAATGTTTCCATAGTTTCTTTTTTGTTTTTTATTCCCTATATTTAACTCCATTATAACAAAATCTGCTTGAAGTTTCTGAGGTTTAGTATCAGCATTTTAATCTTAAGGGAATGTCTTTTCTTGTTTGAGCTGACAATCTCTGTTCCAACACTTCATTCAATATTTTATTCAAAAAATAACTTTTTCCAGGAACTCTCCCTGGATTCACTCCCCGTACCACTCACATCACGTCTTTCATTTTTACAGTAGATTATTCTCTACTGGCTGACAAATTGATTTGTAGCTACTCTCTAGACATACTAAGATTTTTTAGCTTCCATAAATAAAGTTTTAGTCTCTTGGAGGGTAGGAATCTTGTTTGCTGTTTTTTTAAAAAATCATATTCTTTATTGGTAATTATAATTATTTTTGGATATTAATTTTTATTCAAAATGTATGTTAATTAATACTTATGTCATATATATTGAGAATAAAAATCATAGAAACCATAAAATAGCAGGCGAATAACATTTTCTTATAAGGAAGTGACATACAGATTTTAAGAGGGAAATAAATATCTATTTACTGCATTTCAATTATTCACTTCTCCATTCATTTATTCAAAAAATATTTTTTCTCCTAGAGTTGTAGGTTCCAGACATTGTCCCAGGCACTGTTCTAACAACTTGATCATAATTTTTGAACAAAATGGACTAAGTTCCTACCCTCATGAAGCTGTGTTTGGAGCTTGTAAGAAAAATAAATGAAGAAATGTCAAAGATCATCTTAAGGAGAAAACCTGGAGTAAATAAAACACATATTAGAGAAACATAAAACATGACTCTTTTGACAGATAAGATTAAACCCCGAATTTGTGGGGAAGAGCTCCATGATCTACCTGAAAAAGTGAGATGACTGGAGGTGGTTAACTGTGGGGCTGGGACCTGTAAAGGGGGAAACAAGAAGTTTAGGGGTGAGGGTAGAATGTCTCTACAGCTTCTCTAACATCTGGGATACCCCCAAGGCCAAATATCAAACCTGAAAGGTGCTTTAAATTAAATGGAAGACAGTCATTAACTTTTATTTCAGGTACTTAAATGATTTAAGCATACTATATTGCTATTCATTTTCTATTTGACCTACCTACTCTTTGTTCCTTTTTTCTTTTTCCTGCCTCTTTAAAAATTGATTACATTTTATAATTGTATTTTAGCTATTAGCTTATGAGCTATACCTCTACCTATCTCTATCTATCTATCTATCCATCCATAAATCATTGATCTAGGCCAGTGGTTCTCACCGTAGGGTGATCTTGCACACCCCAGGGAATGTTAACTTAGCAATATTATACCTGGAGACCTTTTTGATTATCGCAACTAGAGGATGCTACTGGCATCTGGAAGGTGGAGGTCAGGGAGCCTAATGAACATCCTATAATGCATAGGGCAGCCTCCACAAAAAAGACATATCCAGCTCACAATGTCAATAGTATCAAAATTGAGAAACTCTGTTTTAGGGTTTAAAACAGAGATCTTGAATTTATGAGAGTATATTTTTACATATTTTTATGACATTTCAAGTGAAGTGTAATGGTGAGAATTTCTCAGAATTCCTGCTCCTTCTATAAAGGCAAATAATCAATTTTCCTTATTCAAGGATATTCCCTGAGCCCATTCTCTCCTCCCTTGTGGCAAAGAACTCTGCCTGTATCACTGCAGGATCCTGAACACATTTATGCATCCTGTCCCTTTCCTAGCAGCAGAATGCTTTTGCCCATGTTAACACAGGTTTAGCCTAGTAGCAGTTGAGCTTGCCTGGGGTCAGGGAAAGTCCTGGTGAGTGAGAGGTCTCCCGCTTCTTCCCCAGCAGAAGATGGATTTTGCCGTGCATGTGAGAAGGATGCAATGATGTGAGCAGATTTGTGGCCTCTCTAGCAGTGGCAGCTGACTTTGACTAACCTGTACTCACGCAGGTCCTGAAAGAAGCACAAATGATGCCTCCAGATACTGTTGCTCCATCTTCAAATCCAGGCCAACTCTTTAAAGTCAACATACTCAGTTGATGTTCACAGGTCTGCTGCCTTGCCTCTAATTTTCTGTTAGAATCCCAGGAAAGCCTGTGAAAAAGACCTCATGAGTGGATGAAAAATGCTCTTGTACCTGAGGTTTCCAAGTATTCTAAATTGTCACATTAGCGCACACTAACCCTTGAATAATTTGTTAAATTTCAATTATCTTCTTTTTCCCTGCTTTTATGGAGGCCGACTCTTACTCTCTTCCTGTCTTACTCCACACAAAATGAAAGTGTGTTCTACCTCTCCTCCCAGGGGCTTGTTTCCTTTGGAAAAAATGGTTTCTCTGATCTCTTTGTGACTTCAACTATCTAAAGTGTTCCAAAAATTATAATTTAAAAATTTAATCATCTGTTTCATTCATTGTTAGAGTTCTAGGTGCTCATTCGGCACCAAGTGATACAACATTGAAATATGTAAAACAAACAGGACATAGGGTTGTCCACTCAACTTGCCAATAATCGGGACCTGTGGCAAAATGGCTGCATAGTCTTTGGCAGCTGATGGTTTGTTATTTAAGGGGAAAACCATAAGGATAAGAACATTCATCACAATCCATGCATGCCCACAAATATACACATATACATCAAAAGTTAACCAACACAACACTCACCATTTGTATATATGATCAATTTTGATTTTTTTGTTTTACTTTTATTCTGTTGAATATATTTTATATGCAATGTTGATTTCTGTCTAATACATTGATTTCTACACCACTAATTAATAAAACTATAGTTTGAAATACAATGCCTTGAACTACATTCCTGGAAGTGATAATTTTGTTTCAAAAATAAACAAGTTTATAATGTCTCTCTTTTAATAGACAGTTAAGAAATGTTTGTTAAATTTTACTGAAAGAGAAATGCTATGAAATGTTCTTGCCTACCTAACTAAAGTAATGACAAGAGGAATGTGAAGAAAGGGACTAAATATGTGGGAAAGTACTGAGATCAATGCATAAACATGGGGGATATATATATATAATATATAATATGTATAAAACATATATAATATATATATATAAAATCTCATTCATATGGCAAGTAAAAAGTAACAGACATGTTTACTATGATTAGTTAATTCCTCTCTACCATCTTCTCTTTCCCTGTCCCATTCACCAAAGTTATTTATTTTAATAGCTTTAATGGTTTCCTGTGTGTCCTTAAAATTTAATGTGCTCGAGAATAGACAAATACACCCCTTTTTGCAGACAGTATCAAGTACTCCCCTTATTCCATACTGTTTAGCAACATGTCTTTGTTTCCCTCAGTTAATCTTTCCTAGATAAATTAAGCATTTATTTAATTTATATAAGAAACTTTTGCTAATATGGATTTTCTGTAAATCATGTAATTATTTTCTTATTTATGGGTATTCAGGTTTCATTTCTCATATTTTAATTGCTATATATAATTCTACAATCAACCCTCTGCCTGTATATAGGTTATTTTAGTCCCTATTTTTATTTCAGCCTTTCCAACAGATAAATACATAATGACACAATTAACTAGATTTTAAAAACACACATATATGTTAAATTTTTATAGTGGACTATTGCCTTCCCAAAAGTTGTTCCAGTTTATTCCCCATGACTATAAGTGAGAATGTTTGATTACTCAGATATTCATCATATTCCTAGCATTGAACTATTTTTGCTTTGCTGGAATGAATCACACTTGTTTGTATTTATTATTCTTTTAATGTATAGCTTACTTTTATTTAATAATATTTTGTGTACATATGTGAATGAGAATGAGTGTGTGAGAGAGAAAGAGAGAGAAATTTTTATCAATATTTCGTGGGAGAATGAGCCGTAATTTTTTGGTCCACACTTTTCCATCAATATGGAAAAGTTGGAACATTTCAAATTTCAATTGTTTTATTATTTTCTGGGATAGGTGTTTTAGAAATATGTTGCTACTTAACAAATCACCCAAAAACTTAGTGGCTTAAAACAATAATTTATTATTATCTCTAATAATTTTGTGTGTTGACTGTCCTCAACAGGACAATTCTTCTCCTGGTCTTTTTAGAAGTTGTATTAGTATTATCGGGGGCAATTTAAATTTGTTGAAAGGAAATAACTTGGTGCTTTTAAGGTATTAATATAGAAGACTAAAATGGCATAAAAACTAATCTGGAGAAGGGAAATTAGTGAACAAGAGCACTTTCGTTGCAACACTTGGATCAAATAAATATTTTAAAATGATCTTTCTAGAAGTGATGGTCTTTTTGGTTATGTTAATAGTAATGATTAATATTGAATATCCTCTTATTGACAACATATTTTGTATAAGGTTCCTTTAGAAAACCCTGATGGCAATGTCACTAAGTGGCTATAATGTTTCTTCTGTTTCCCACCCTTAAGTGCCCCAATACAATTCTGTAGTCTATCTAGTTGTTTTGTATCACCTACCATCTTTGCTCCAAAGCACTTTGTGGACAGATCACAACCAATCAAATGTAGGCTAGGAAATGCAGCTCTGTTGACTAAGCTGATTCTGGAATTTCTCTCTAGGGTACAATCTTAAAACACAACCTGAAACAACATTTTGCTATTTAATTTATCAGCAAAAAAGTAGTTACGCTGGGATGAAATAAAGTTAGAACTGCCTAGGTTAACATGGCCCCTCAGTATTGATAGCGATCAGAATTTTGGTTACTCAAATATTCTTTCAAACAAGGAGGAAACAACTTACATTGCCAGATTTATGAATTACACTTCATTTTGATACTATGAAAGGAACCTATGTGTGTGATTACAGGTGAAAAAAGGGGAAATCAATGTAGGTAAAATAGGGTTTGACTTTTCTCTGAGGAACAAAGTTAAAAACTCAAAGCAAGCTATTCAGTATTTACATAAGCAGAATAGCCTCTTAGATGCCCAATCAGAGTTATTAATGCTGTTTTGGGAATTGCATTATTCCAGCTAGTGAGTCTACACATCAACTGAATCACAAGCCCATTGCCCTGACTTCTGCCCTCATTGCTTCCACAGTATTTGCATAGTTTTGGAAGCTTCCCATGTTGGGAAAGCTGTGGAAATTTGTTGTTAGTTACTTCTGTTTTCAAATGTTCAGCACTAAATTTAATTGTGCAGAGGAGGTTGTTTTAAAATTTAGTGCTTACTATCATCAGCACTGCTCTGTAATCTCTTTCTGCTTATATGCCTCTCCTGTGCTATTAATAAACTTCATACCTTGCACTCAAATTATTAATTTAGTTGCCACCTTAGCAGCATGAAAGAGAGAGACAGAGACAGAGAAAGAGAGAGACAGAGAGACAGAGACAGAGAGGGCACCAGCTTTGTGTTCTACATTTTGAAAAATAGATCTTTAGTCCTTTAAGGTTTTAGACTATCAATACCTGGGGATAGGAAAAGCTCTACTGTTCATCTGATAACTTGCTTTTTTCCCTTGCTTTTGTACTTTGTTATAGGCAAGTGGCTTAACCATATTTGATTCTTCATCCTAGAAGAAAGTACAAGCCACGAAAATAGAGTGTGGTGGCAACTTGAAAGAGAGGATTACATCTTATTCCCACAGAGACACAATTAAATATATATTTTTATGCATATATTTCTCACTATGTATATGTAGTAATAGGTATGTAGGAACATATATATTTATTATATGTAGAAATTTATTATATAGAGAAACATTATTTTATATATGGAATACTACATATAAAATAGTATATAAAATATTTCTATATATTCTGTCTGTATAGAAATATTAAATATTTCTACATATTCTCTCCATATATATAGAATCATGTCTATATATATTATATGTATTTATATAGAGAGGGAGAGAAGGGAAGAATTTTGGCAAGATGGTAAAATTTTAACTGTCCATTTTCTGAAGTTCTGTGTGTAACAGAAGCCATTTAAAACCTAATGCAATTCTATTCACTTATTCGAACGCAAGACTGAATGGTCATCACTGGACTTTCTGTTTCTGATTCCTTTCAGTTGTTCACTCCAGTTTTCCAGTCCAAGTGTTGGGATAAATTAGGGAGTACCAAACAGGCCCTCTTAGTTCTTACAGGTTCAAGAGGGAAATTTGGATGTGGACTAAAATCACTTATCATGGACAGTTTTTATGTTTACCTTATCTTCTGTTTGTTGCTCAAACATTTAAGCATCTTACTTTTTATCTGTCTCCAATACATTCCCCTCTGTAGAGTAATTAAATTACATTATTATGACCACTCCACAACTGTGCTTAACCTGTGGCACACCACCTCGTTCTAGACAACTCATACACTAGACTCTCAATTTTGATTCTGTCCAGTATCGCTTGCCACTGTTTTCATCTCTGTCAGGTAGCTGAGAATAACAAAAACATGATGTATCATACAATTTTGAAATTTAGTAACTAAAACATGTGGAAATATACTTTTTTAGGTCCAAGAGAATCTAAAATCCCATTAGGAAACCTTCTCTTGTCTGCCTAATGATGTATATGAACAGGGAGAGTCATGGGTGATGGTTCCTCTTGGAAGAAATCAATTACTGTCTCATCCACTCTCTCCCTGTGGGACTAGGATGAATAGCAATAAAATTCCAGTGGGCAAAACACCTTGAAAAATGGCTCCCTTTCCTGGTTAACATCTGAAAATGTTTCAAATAAAAGAAGGCACTACCTCTGTTGTTTACTATTTCTTTCTCTCTTCTTTCATTTCTTTCACTGCATCACAGAAGCAGAGCAAATTATACTGGATTAATATAATCGTAATGCACTTTGCAATATTTAATTTACCTTCACTGTAAGAATTTCAGAAGTAATGAAATGATTTTTTGCTTTCTAGCTGATTTAAAACCAAATCGAAAACTCTGAAGTAAAATTAAAATTTTAAACTGTGTGAAAAATTTGATCTCCGGCTAATGGAGGTGGTATAGAAAGGGAGACGAGAAATTAATGTCTTTTATTCTTTAGTCCTTTCATCAGCCAACATGTCTCCCCCAAATTTGGTGGAGATATAACATTCTTGAGTGTGAAACTCATAAATAATATGGAGATCATGTTTTTTGGTACAAGTAGCCCTAAAACAGTGGTGGAGAGGGGCATTAAAGATTCTCTTACCTTGCACAGCCATTTGGTGTAGGTCCAATTCAAGCAAGCTATCACCTGCTTGTCCCTGGTCAAAAAATGTCTGTCTATTCTAAAGAAATTATGGTCCTCTAAGGCCATGAAGCTTTCCACTAAACTTAGTGTGGTATTCAAAACCAATCTGAGTTAAGATAAATAGAAAAAAAAATTATATTCTAGATTAAGAATTGAATAAAGGAGATTTACAACTCAAAAAGGTCTTAAGATTACGTAAACTAGACACTAATTTCACTGCTGAATGAATTTTGCAAACTCAATTATAATGAATGAGCCTGCTCTAGGCCACCAGTTTGAAACCTCTGGAAATTACATGAATGTTTTTAAGGTGCTGTCTGTCTGTTCAGGCTGCTATAACAGAATACCATAGATGAGGTGGCTTACAAATAACAGAAATTTATTTCTCACAGTTCTGGAGGCTAGGAAGTCCAAGATCAAGGCACTCACAGATTCAGAGCCTGGTGTGGATCTACTTTCTGATTCACAGATGACTGTCTTCTCGCTGTGTCTTCACATGGCAGAAGGGGCAAGGAGCTTGCTGGAGTCTCTCTTACAAGTGTGCTAACCCATTCATTAGGACTCCATGTTTATAACTTGATCACCTCCCGAAGATCCCACCTACCTATACCATCACACAGGGAATTAATTAGGTTTCAACATATGAATTTTGAAGGGACAGACACAAATATCCAGTCTATTGCCAGTATGTTCTAGGAAATATTCATCTTAGAAGATTCCCCAGGGGGAAAAAAACCTTTATAATCTTATGTATCAGCAAAACTATACACATATCTCCACTTTGCAGATTTGTAATACATATCAATACACTGAAATAGAGGTGTCTGGATTGGATGTGTCCATATCATAGGGTTCACAGATGATTCAGTAGCAGGTAGGAAGGGAACATGAGAAAGGTTTTTATATGTATTTTTATAACACTTTGAATTTATTTATTTATGTATACTTTATAATGTATAGTACATTATTGCAATAGTTCAGAAAAAGTTTCATATTTCTTCATTAAAGATCTTAGAATTTTTCAGTAATGTAATATTACTTTGAACTTATATCACCATGGGTAACTTTATGTGTATGTATGTATCATCCATTGTGATCCAGTGAAACACTTTTTGGAACACTGTTTCAGAAGCCAGATGAGGCGCTTTTTATCCAGACAGTGTGCCTGCATTTACTGGATCTGCTAAAAGCAGAAGGATAACGACCTGAATTTTAGAGTGTGATTTGCAAATTCGATTATTCCTGGAAAGTTTTCATCAGTACAGAACTAAATCAGAAGTTTCCAGAATTGGAATTTTTACTTTTCTTGCGAACTAACATGTAAGCCTGCCACACTTTAATGGATGCTGGTAGGTGATACGAGATTTTGGGTTCAGGGATGAATGGAGCAGACTAAGTTGTAGCCAGAGTACAAGAATTTTTTTGTTCCCTAAGCTCCAATTCCCACAGAGAGACAGGAAGAGGGCTAGATGACATCCCCACATAGAATGAGCTGCTTACAGGAGGGGAAACCTGGGCTTAGGGAACCTGGATCTTCTATGAGGAGCAAGAAGCATCCTTCTCCTTTGCCTCAGATGACACTATCTCTAGCTTCACAGGCAGTTCACTACACAAATATTCTTGAAAAGAGTCTTGAACAAAAGACCGTTAGCACCTCTGCTCACAAGATCACAAGGTAGACAGAAACGTGAGATTCATGGATAAATATCTCTCAATTAAACTATACTACTAATTTGATTTTTAAAAGATTACACCAAGGTATCCTATACTATACCTAGCTGAATGATCTCTTTCAAACACTTGTGCACAGGATTATCTTCATGGGTGTACAACCAGTGCAAATACACAAAGCCCTATGCTCAGAACCTCCCCCCCTTCCCCCCCGACAATGTAGTTTAATGGTCTTTGGTCACCTGTGATTGCAGCCTTCAAACTCTTAATGTTATGTTAAAACTTATGTTTTGTAAGTGAAATCCTATGGGATAATAGAAGAGTTGCCAGGCACTTGGAGTCTTGACTTACACATGTTTGTGCCTCTTGACACCTGCCTCCTAGGGTTCTAGGCCACCCTCCACCCTGACACTCATATGCTGCCCAGCCTCCCCCTTGGTGCCTCACCCCAGGAAAGCTGTTACTCTCTGTCTGAAACAGTGATTGGACTGTGTTACTTGAGGGAGGCCCCATTCTCTTGGGGGGAACGTGGTGGCAGATTTTCTACCCTGAGCTGACAGTTACACATGCATCCAGGCCTGGAGAAGACCATGGATGGGTGGGAGAATTCCCCAGCCCACCTCAATCCAGGTACTGAGTACATCCTGGCTCATGTGGGAGTTTAAGGACCGTAGGTATGGTCCATTCACCATGGTTGGAGCAACAGTCTGTGGGAAGAGGAGGTAACTGGCTTGACTTCCCTCGAGCCCACCCCAGCCAGGGTGCCCTATGTCCGTCTAGCAGCTGGTAGGAAGGGGAACCCAGCCTGCTGTGAGACACAAGGTGGAGCCCCCAGGCACATGTGAGAGTCTGTTCCTGCCCCATGAAAATCCTAGTTCCCAAGGGAGTATTCCCCTGCTGGCTCTGTGCCTGGCAGGGTCATCTTTTCTGACTTCCGACCTTCCTAAATCTAGTCTGCATTGTTTATTCCAGCCAGCTTGAAGCACCCTCTGAGGATTAGCTGTGGGATACAAATTGTGGTATTTTGGTATTTCTTTAAATAATTTAGTGCTCTAATATTTCCAGTTAAAACTGGCATTGTACAACATGATGATGAGTGGTTAAATTCATGCTAATAATTCAATATTTTAATTTTTCTTTACTTAGAATACTAAATAACAAATAAAAAAACATGAT
>RJWJ010034400.1:0-17275 GCA_004363605.1 Indri indri | reverse complement strand
TCACTAGAAAGTCTTTTCTTTCATTCTTTAGAAGTAATCTCAAATAACTCTCTCATGATTAACCTACATCCTCATCCAAAGTATTATTCATAGAATACAAATGAAATTTACCTTCAATTTCCATAATAATCACTGTGATTTACATAAAATTTGCATAATAACAATCATAATTAAGTAGCATTATAGTAATGGTTATAAAGACAACCACCATAAATAGTATACACTGATATAAGTTTGACAGAAATAGGGGCTTTAAGCAATATCCACGTTTATTTTATTGTCTCATTTTACTGGAAATGTATTTATGCCACTAATCTATTGTAATATTTGTGTTTAAGTTCAACACAGAGCTATAGGAGCATATTCCTTTTTTATTGTGAGAATAATATGATGCATTTTGATGATTGGAAAACCAGGAATGTATTCACAAATTTTCCATTTGTGGCCAACACCTAAAAACTAATGAAAGGATTAAACGCTCAACTTTTTTGGTACTGTACCATTGTAATTTATTTATTTTTTAATGTAATTTATATTATTTATCTTTTTCCTTTTCTTTTACTTCTCTCAATTCATCCATCATTTTGGACAAGTTTTACCTCTTGTATTCTATATTTAATATTTTTTTCCAAAAATGTTCTTTTCCTCTGATACTCTGATACTTTTATTCTGTTGTTTTCCTTCCAGGAAAATGAAATCTCTCATTTCCTACATGGTAGTGCAGGAAAAAAATGAATGAATAGTTTGATATATAGTGAAAGTAATATTTCTCTACAGAGTACAAATTAATTAGGACTACTGTCAAAGAAAAATTAGAAAGAGTTAAATAGGCAAGGAAAACTTTATTGAAGACTATTGCAATAGAGGAGAGATATTGAGCTCAACTCCACTGAAACAAAAAGTGGAAGGGTTTTTAAGTGATGGGCTGAGTTACTGGAAAAGTATTAGAGAACACTAAGGGTAGACTGGTCATTACAGTTAGGCTATCTGCATTTGCTAGTTGGTGCTTATCCAAGTTATGCTGCTAATCTCCATAAAAATCTCAAGACAGGGGTGCTATTTTTTTCTTTGTATTTTTTTTATTGTTTTAAGAACAGTTAATATGAGATCTACCATATTAACAAATTTTTACACTATGTGGTATTAACTATAGGCAGTGTTGTACAACAGATCTATAGAACTTATTTATCTTCCACAATCAAAATTTTATACCTGTTGAATAGCAACTCCCTGTCACCACCTCTCCCCAACTCTAGCAACTACCATTCTACTCTCTGTTTCTACGAAATTGATTACTTTAGATATCTCATCTAAGTGGGATCATGCAGTATTTGTTATTCTGTGACTTGACAATTTCACTTAGCAAAATGTCCTCTAGATTCATCCTTATTGTCATATATGGCAAGATTTCTCTTTTAAGTCTAAATAATCTTCCATTTTATGTATATACCACATTTTCTTATTACATTCATCTACGGATGGACATTTAGGTTTTGTCCATAACAAGGCTATTGTGAATAATGTTACAGAAAACCTGGGAGTACAGATTATCTCCTTGGGATCCTTATTTCAATTCTTTTGGATATATACCCAGAAGTGGGATTGATGGATCATATATGGTAATTCTACTATATGGTAATCACATGGCAATTTTTGAGGAACCACCATATTGTTTTCCATAGGAGCAACATCAGTTTACATTCTCATCAACAGTGTGCAAGGGTTCCAATTTCTCCATGTTCTTATTGATATGTGTTGTCTTTTTGTATTTTTAATAAAAGCCATCCTAACAAGTGTGAGGTGATATTTCACTGTGATTTGAATTCACATTTCTTTGATGATTAGTAATGCTGAGCATCTTTTCATATACTTGCTCAATTCTATGTCTTCTTTAGAGAAATGTCTATTTGTGTTCTCTGCCCATTTTTCAGTACAGTATTATTTTTTTTTTTTGCTATAGAGTTGTAGGAATATATTGTATATTTTGAATATTAACACTTTATAAGGTATATAGTTTGAAAATATTTTCTCCATTTCTGTAGGATGGCTTTTAACTCTGTTGATTGTTTTCTTTGCTGTGCAGAAACCTTTCATTTTGATGTAGTCCCACTTGTCCAATTTTGCTTCTGTTGCTTGGGCTTTTGGTGTCATATCTAAGAAATCATTGCCAAGCCCAGTGTAATGAGCTCCCCTTTTACCCTATGTTTTCTTCTAGGATTTTTACAGTTTCAAGTCCTAATTTTAAATTTTAATCTATTTTATTTGATTTTTGTATGGTGTAAGATATGGGTCCAGTTTCTTTTTCCTTTTTTCAACAATGAACTATCTGAAAAAGAAATTAAGAAAAAAATCCCATTTATAATAGCATCAAAAAGAAGAATAAAAGATAAACTTAACCCAAGAGGTGAAAGACTTGTATGCTAAAAACTACAAATAATAGGTAAAAGAAATTACAGAAGACACAGATAAATAGAAAGACATTCCTAACAGATACAATGAGCACGATTTAGGTGATGGGCACACTTACAGCTGTGATTCAAGCATTACGAAAGCAATCCATGTAATCAAAAACATTTGTACCCCCTTAATATTTTGAAATAAAAAATAAAAATAATTTTTTTAAAAAAGACATTCAATGTTCTTGGACTGGAAGACTTAATATTAAAATGTCCAATGTACTTGAATTCTGTCTTTCTTGATGATTATATTTCAACAGGATGAGCGCCAGGTCCTTGAGAAAGACATTCCTGGGTTGTAAAACTGGTCAGAGGCTGAGAGAAGATTCACATTTTAAAGGGGAAATGCTCTAAGAAAAGGGAAGTAAGGGGGTATAGTCAAGAAGAAATCTGTCTAAAGTTTATTTATTTCACGCAACAAGAAATACAAGTATTGAAATTCAACAATACCAAAAAGAATCAGGATTCTTTTACTTTTCTTCTCCATCATCCTTACCACGTAGTTTTCCTCATCATGAACATAGGTTGCCTTGAGTCACACAGCCTGTGAATTCAAGCAAACGAATAGGAAAGAGAAGTGACACTACTAAAGTTCACCTTACATTTTATTTCTATAATCCGCAACCATCAGCTGCGAGAAAAGCTGAATCTAAGTTTTTGTTTTTGAGTTACTAAGACAGAGGCAGAAAAAAAAATGGTAAAAAACAATTTGTCAGGTATTTTTAATTTTTAAATTTATTTGGAAATAATTTTAGATTCATAGAAAAGTTGCAAAAATAGTGTGAGTTCCTTTATGTCCTTCACCAAGCTTGCAAAAATGGCAAAATCTTACAAAATCACAGTAAAAAATTAATATTGGTGCCAAAGGAAACTAAAGACTTTATTTGGACCTTTCCAAACTAATTTCTTTTCTTATGATGAGACTGAGGTTATGGATTTGATGGAAGTATATAACAGCAGTGAAGTGCTAGTCTCATCACATCATATCATGGGATAAATGATAATAGAGTGACTTATCAATATTGATGTTGATCTTGATCTCTTCTTGATTAAGATAATGTCTGCTAGGTTTGCCTACTATAAGTTATTTTCTCCAACCCTATTGTTTGAATGCAAGCCACTAAGTCCAGTCCATATTCCAGTGGGAAGAGGTGGTTAAGCTCCACTTCTCGGAGGAGGTAATACCTACATACATTATTTGGAGTTCTGAAAAGATTTGTCTCTTCTTCTTCATTTATTTATTTATTCAGCCATTTATTCTTATCAATATAGGTAGATTTATGTTTATCACTACTTTAGGTTATAATCCAATAGAATGCTATTAATTTTCTTGCTTAAATTTTTCCCACTTCGGCCATTGGGAGCTCTTCTAGATTGGCTCCTGTCTCTCTGACATGCCTCCCCTCCTCCCCTAGTCTTTTGTTTTTGAGTACTTCTACTTTCTGTCATAGAAGATTCTTCAGGTTCAGCTTGCATTTTCCCTGTCCTAACCTTAAAATTCTACATTTCTGCAAAGAAACCCCAGTTCTTCATACTAGAGAATGTTCTGTAGACGATAATATCTGGGCACTGAGTATGCTCACTGCTACTGAGTTGTTATTACTTTTAGGATCTTGTGGCCAACAGCTAGGAAATAAAGGTATAAATATCAACACATGTATATACACATATTTATATTTATTTATGTATCTCCCAGTACATACATTAAAATAAACTAATTTGTACTGATATTGTGGGATTTTTGGTAATAGACAAATATATCTCTGTAAAAGGAACACACAAGGATAATTTAAAAGCACAATATTGGACAACAAAATGTAATAGCCCAGTAGAATATATTTATTATAAGAAATAATTTTGAAACACCTCTGCAAACTCCTTGACACTCATAAAGAGATGGAGTCTAATTCATAACCCTCCCTTGAATATGGCCTAGATTTAGGGACTTGCTTCTGATAAATAGAGCAACGAAATATAGTAGAAATGACATCACATGACTTTTAAAGTAAGTTAAAAAAAGGCAATTGGATTCTCTAGCTGGCCCTTTCTCCTGGAATGCTCACCTTTGAAACCAAGCCATCATGTTGCAAGGAAATCCAATGAAGAACCATATGTACAAGTTCCAGCTGACAGACACAGATAAAGTCCCAGCAAACAGCTAACATCATCTGTGGGAAATAAGTCTTTACATGATCCAGGCTTTGAGCTGTTCCAGATGATGCTAAGTGGAGCAGAGATGAACTATCCCCACCCAGATCTGCCCAAATTGAAAATTTAGAAGAAAAATAAGTGATAATATCATGCTGTAAGTCAAAAAGTTTTAGGGATGGTTTATTATCTAGACATATATAACTGAACAATTAAAATGTGTATATGTTTTCCAGAAGGATTCAAAACAGCACTATACATTGTTTATCAATACACATGTGTGATAATAGCATATTAACATGGATGGTAATGATAAACTAGAAGTTCAGAATACTTAGAAGGAGGAAGAGAAATGGGCTTGGGAGCTCACAGAAAGCTGTAAGTTTTTTGTTGTTTTTAAATCGTCACCTGTAAAATTAACTAAAATTTGATAAAGCTTGATGATGGGAATGTGGGTTTTTGTTATATTAGTCTGACAATCTAATATTATTGAATTGTATCCTAATAAGAAAAATAATTAATGTATCCTCTGAAATTAAAGAAGAGAGAGATTAAAGTTCACAGAGGCAGCACAGTATAGTGGAAAAGGCTGAAGTTTACAATTAGAAAACTTGGTTTTTGGTTTTGGAATTTTGTGGATGCTAATCACTCGCCACCAGAAACCATGCTAAAGACAAACACTGGGGACAAAATAAGGATCAAAATTATCATGTGTTTTGTTATAGATAAAACTGAGTCACCAAATTCAACAGAGCCTTGTGTTTCAATTCCTGACTTCAGGCCTCAGGACTCCAATGTCCCTGACTGCCACTAAAGCACAGGACAAAAGATGGAACCATTTTGAAAAAAATGTGATTGGATAGCTTACTGCATGGAGTTTCATTATCAAGACTGTGTTTGATTTTTGATTCTGCCACTTGCTTGCTTTGTGACCTCACACCAATTATTTGAATAATCTAAGCCTGAGCTTTCACATTTAGAAAGAGAGGCTATTTATATCTGCCTTGCAGGGTTTTATGAGGATTTGAGATAAGGTGCTTAATGTTTAGGACAATGCCTGGCATGTACACAGATGCCCAATAACAAGCAATACTTTTAAATATTGAAGATAATTCTTCTTGGAACAATTCCAAAGATATTATGAATCCTTGTCAAATCAGGATATCTATTCATCTTTGGGATGATTATTTTGAACCGATCCTACAAGCATGTATGAATTCAAAATAAATGAGAATTATAATTACATAGACTAGAAGATAAATGATGACTAATTTTTAAATAATCCAGTCTCAATAACCTGCAGAAATAGTATTTGTAGTGATTTTAACACAAAGTAGATTGCCCACCGTAATGTTTGACTTAAAATTATAGATAATCCAATTAACTGGAATAAAATTTTCTAATGCTTGTTTACAAGAAACATGAAAATAGATCACTCACTGCTTAGTGACAGAAAAGTTGCTGCGATAGACTGGAGTAAAAATGGGAGATGGTGGCTCCTCTGAATATATGCTTGGACAGTTTAGGACGAGTGGCCTTTCTGACCAGTGTAATATGCCCAGTGATGATGATGAGGTCAGATGGCAATTGTCTCCTAATAAATGGATATCTATTCATTCTTCTCCTCAAATCCAAGCTAAAGGAACATTTCTGCTCCTTTGGTGACAGAAAGAAAGCAAATTTGAATGAAAAGACCATGAGTTTTATAGTCAGAAATTTTTAAGTCTGACCCCATCACTTCTCAATATGTGTAAACTCAAGAATAGTAATGCTTACCTCACAATGTTGTTTTGGAAATTAAATAAAGTAATATATGTAAAAAACACATGATACAAAATAGGTGCTCAATATACACTAGCTCATTTTTACTTTTCCCAATCAGTTCCAAGGAATGTCCTATTATTGCTCAGTTCAAGCTCAAAATAAGATGAAGTGTGACATTGTGCAAAGACATAAATTCTCCGGGTGTGGATTAATGCCAAGATGTCTAAACCATACTTAAGAAAGATAACTTCTCTGATCTGAAAAGTTCATTTATCAAAACTTTTGACCATAGAATAAAAGTTACAGTCTCTCACCAAACTAGAAGAAAGTTTTCTAGGCCCCTCCAGGGACTTTAGGGGGGCAAATATGGAGGCGAAGGAGAATACACTAGACTAGGAAATAGGGGATTATAACAATATGCAACACAACAGAAGATTGGTTGGTGGCATCCATGTCACTGTGGCAGACTGCATAGGCATAGAGGCCATAGTAGGTATTATATTCCTGATGCATCTGTTCACTCTGATGGAACACAGACACAACGCAGCCTGTCTTGTGGAACAGTTCTGCTAACAGAATGGTATCCAACAGACATTTCACAGTGAGAAGTTCTCTCCCCCAGTAACTTTAAGATGCACTCACGAATGCCCAGTGATAGAAACCCTGGGGTATTGCTTGATAATAATTAGCCTTTGGACTCATTTGCATGCCATGGGAGAGAACTGTTGCTGGCCTCTTGTATTTATAGGTTCCTGGGTGAGAAGTTTGAAAGTCCTAAAGGCAACTGAATTTCAAGGTGAAACTGTTGTACTGCCTCATTTCAAATGAATAAATGTGGAGGTCATCTCTAACATGAGAGAAGAATTCGTAAGAATGTAGAAAGTCCTTATTAAGACAATGCGGGGAAATTATAATTGTCTAAAAAGGATACAGATATAGAACAAGTAATGGATAATCTTAAGAAACAAAAAGTAGCTAGTGTAGATAACAATTCAGAATGAGTATGCTTTTCTACTTTGGAAGAATAGACTAGGAGTATTATAGAACAAAGAAAGGAAAAGACTTAAATTGAAAAACAACAATGACAACAAAAGATTATCAGACTCAGAAGAGGGCAGGCAGAAAATGTGAACCATCACAACCTAGTTTACGATTAGCTGAATTACATCCTTATGACATATCTGTAATACAATGTGTCATTGTACACACAGCTCAGCTCTCTGTGTCCTTCTGTTGTTTGTGATAAGAGCAATCATCTTATTTCCCATTGTTCTTTAAAATATAAACAGAGCTATGACTGGAACCAACATTACCAAAAAGACTGCCAAAATGTGCTGATAACTAGGATGTTTCAGAGCCGTCACATTTAGATTCTCTTTACGAAAATAGTCCAAAATAAACCAATGAGCAACTATAGATTATGCCCACACTATGTAATTCTGACATGATATTGTGAAAGTATAAAATAATGCATAGAATATAGAATCATGTGACAAATTTCTAATGCTTCCATTCTAAGTGCTCTATAATTCACAACTTAATCCTTCATAACACTCATATAAGAAGGTCATTACCTTAATTTCTCTTTAACGATACTCAAATTTTGCCTTTTAAAGCCAGGGAATGGGAATTAACCTGGAGTCGAAATGTGGGAAAATTATGACCAAATTTGTCATTTCATTTCTAATTTTGGTCTGAAATAAACTGATCAAGAAATTTTCAATGGAGTAAGTGTCATTTTCTTCAGATAATGCTGTGCTTAGGGTGTATCAGAATTACTTCTATGGGAAAACAGGTGAAATGCACAAATACGTTAGTTATACATATTTGTATAACTTTGAAAAAGCTTCCAAATGTCTTCTTCAATGTAACCACATTTGTCATAGTTTGAATATATATAGTCTTGAAACCTGCTGTTATTTCAGAAGCTAGAATGACATTTGTCTTAGTCCATTTGTGCAGCTACAACAGATATACCACGGACTGGGTAATTTATAAAGAGCAGAAATTTATTTCCTCACAGTTTTGGAGGCTTGGAAGTCCCAAATCAAGGTAGCAGCAGGTCTGATTGTCTGGTGAGGGCTGCTCTCTTCCTCCAAGATGGCACCTTGCCACCGATCCTGCGGAGGAAAAGAATGTTGGGTCCTCACATGGCAGAAAGCAAAAGGGTAGATTCCCAAATGCTGCATGAAGCCTCTTTTGTAAGGACCTTAATCCCACTCACGAGGGAGGAATCCTCCTGACCTAATCCTCTCTTAAGGTCTCACTTCTTAATACTATCACATTGACCATTAAGTTTTAACACCTGAATTTTGGAGGGGACACATTCAAAGTATAGCAACATTCTTAACTAAAATGTAACTTCCGTGAAGGCAAGAGAATATCATCGTACATTCTTCTCTTTCTCCCTGATGGTGGTACAGCATTTTTTTTACCTGCATATAAGAGGCTGAAAAATAGTTATTATTTGACAGAACTAATTGTTACAAATTTAAATATTAGCTCTGGAGAATCTAAGTGGCCTAAAGTCAATTATTGGTATTCCCCCAATTTTCTTGTTTTACCTTCCACTTTTTCCTTTCTCCCAACCTCTTCTCATTTTACATCTCTGCATCTTTTTCTTTTATTCCTTCTTTTCTAAATGTGCCTTTCTATGATAAAAAATAAACAGTGACCCCAATAGACCATTTTTATAGTCCCGCTCATGGCACTTAAAGCTAACAGGGTTACTGACCGCCATCCTATTCCCTAGGAAACAAGGAAGCGATGTTGAATTGAGTTAGCTTGAGTTGAAAACATGCACATTAACCTC
Organism: Indri indri; assembly: GCA_004363605.1. Classification (NCBI taxonomy): domain Eukaryota; kingdom Metazoa; phylum Chordata; class Mammalia; order Primates; family Indriidae; genus Indri; species Indri indri. The sequence continues at coordinate 8,095 of RJWJ010034400.1, read as the reverse complement.
TGAACAGAGTGGAAGCGAAACAAAAGTTACTGCTAAAAATAGTTCCTTTTCCACATTTAATGTCATTCACCATATTTAATAAATCAGAGAATACCTATTCATTGATTCAGTGTTTTTAGTTCATCTTAGGAGTACCATTTATTGATTTCATTTGAACATATAACTGAAGAAAATTATTTTTACCTAGGAAACACGGTTTTTAAAAATAAATTTATTTATTAGTTCAATTGCTAAAAACCTTTATCTTTGAAATAAAACACATTTTTTATCTTCTCACCCAAACAGTCTATATGGAACTATGTTAAATTAGGTCTGTTTCAGTCATTCATACTCTACCCACCAACATCTATCAAAAGGGAAAAAAGCTACAACAAAAATTCAGAAAATAAAAATTTTTCTGAGTTCTATGTTTCTTGACAAAGGGAGAACTTATAAGTATTCATCAATATAAATCACAGAACAAGGATTTAATTAAAGTCACTAAGAATGCACTCTGTAGAGCTCTCCTTTAGCACCTCTTGGCTTTTAGACATTGATTAAATAAGAAGAAACTTTGAAAGGGGTAGATCTCTGACACATACGAAATATTTGAGTTTTAAGGAACCTATTTTAGATAAAATGAGGACTCTTGCTGATCCCGGCCCACTTTTGGAGACACATTCAAACCTTAAGCTTTTGTTATTTCTAAAATAGGTTGTTAAGTGATTTTCCTTTATATTTTCTTCCTTTCTGTCTGAATGGATACACTTCTAAACACCCACATTGGTTTGTAAGGGCATTTCTGGAAAAATGGAGAACAGTTATAAATTTTCTCACTCTTTTTACTTACAAAATAGGTCTTTATGTGTTTTTTTTGATCTTGGGTTTGTATATGTCAAAATTCTAATTGTTCAAATAAGTAAAATACACAAATTACAATCAAATAAGCTAAGTTTGGGATGCTAATCAAACATATTACTTGAAATTCTGAGCTTCATATTCAAAGCTTCAGTACAGATTTCTGGAAATCATGCACTTGCTTGAATTTCACAATGAGAAACAAGAATATACCAATCACAGGGAAAAGGTCATCATTCTGTTGAACCAAATTTACCTTCTGTTCTATTTCTTTGCATCACTAACAATAGAATTTTTAGTCCAACTGTGATAATACTTCTGCTGCAAACACACCCTTCCCTGTATGAAAGTAACAATAGACAATTGACATTGGGATGACTTGGAAGAAAATAAATATACACACATATAAAACTTATACAGAAATAGGGAAGAAAACTTCATCATACATATGTTAAATATAATATAAATGTCATGAACATTTATCAACATTAGTTTTTCCTGTCTTTCTTAACAATATCATTGTAGCTCAACTAACAGGAAGAATCATCAAGCCTATCAGAGACAAAAGAAAGCAAACCAGTGACTAAAAGTTGAACTATCCCAAGTAGAGTGTTAAAATAGCACTTTTATAATAGGCAACACAAATCAATACATGTATTAGCCATTCGCCTTCATAAGCAAAATAAGAAATTTCTAAAGTCCAATAATGACACTGAAACTAATTTTATTTGTTTCAAGGTTAATAAAATTAATCTTCACCTCCATTTCTCAAGTAACGTAAGTATGGAAAGCATTCCTCTAATTAATTTCCCCCTATGTTGTTTATGATAAAATAGCATGATTGATTAAATGACATATTAGCCATTCTATACAATTACATAGAAATATCTAGCTCATGAATAATACAACTTATTTTGGCCTTGAATAAATTCTCACTGCATTTAGTGTTGTGTTTAATTTGTAGATTCTGTATCAGTATTTTGATATGTCTCTGGATCTTTTTATATTCCTAGGTCTGAATATATTCCTGAATATAGGAAGCTGTGAACAAGAGACTCTTTGAGAAGTAAAAAATGATATTAATGGATATAAACACAGCCCATAGAATGGCTGAGAGGGTTGAAAAAATACTGTTTTGGCTAGGCTTCCGAAAATAACTTTAATACCACAATGGTACCGATCACCAAGGAGGTCAATGTCATGACCCATGCCAATAAATTGCATGCCCCAAACCCTTTCTTCTCTCATTATAAAAGTCCAAACCAAATTATTATATGAGTGTATATGATTTCCCCAAACTAAATCAATCTGTAACTTTATCTACAAGGGACTGAGAATAGTAAAATTTATGTCTCCAGCGTCTGCATTCCTATAAAAAAAAAAAAAAAGGATTGGAATAGCTTTTGAGAGAGCAAATCCACTTTCTTCCTCTATAGCATTTGGAAACCAAAATCTTTATAGGTAAGGACTAAACAGACCAAGATTTTACCCCACTGAAGGTAATTTGGTTTTACCATGAAGCACCATAATTTATTATAAAAGCATTCCATTTTTACATGATTTCTAGCTAAAAGAAGTAAATGAATCATCAGAAATCCATCAGCATTCATTGGGGAAAAAATCCTAAAATTTCTGATGCTCCTCCTATTGACTTATGAAGCATCAAAATGGTAATTCTTATTTATAAAATTGTGAAAGTCATGTCATGAGATAGAGCATTGGTTAATCTAAATTTATTATAATTTTATTTTATACACAAGTGCATTGCATCATTTCTTGCATGTCTCAAGCTCAAGCATATTGTGAGACTTTCAAACAAAAACATTGATAAAGTAATTCTAGACATGTTTTAAAGAAGTGGTTTTTTTTAGATATCCAATAAAGTTTTCTAGAAAAAAAAAACATTAAGGATACAAATATAAATTTTAAAAATTTCATTATAATGTTAAATGAAGCACAGATTGATGTTGAAATGTAGAAATGTTAGTTCTTATTTTGCTTATCTCTTCTCCAACAGGAGGAAACTAGAGAGTTCAAGGGTGCCTGGAAGTCTGACATGGCACTGATACAAATATTGTAGACATTGTATATCTGGGCATTACCATGGTATTCATCTGGAGAATTGTGGGGGGTTGGGAAGTACAACCCATTGAGTTTGTAGATGGTTGAATTATCAATGCCACATTTATGTTGTGATGTCAACCTTGGAGAAAATTGATATATGAGAAAGGCACTAACCCTGAAACCGAGGTATTTAATATTTCAATTACAATAAAATGAATTACTATTTATTGAGAGTTTAAGATATACGTCATCCGGTTTCCAGAATTACACAATGAAATGTACAAATTTAGTATCTACATTTTACAGATGAGGAAGCTGAAGGGTAATGAGTATAAATTATTTGCCAAAGGTAACACAGAAGACAATTGATGAGGTCAAGATTTGAACTCATGAAATCTGATCAGCCTTCTACTATACTACTGCCAGAAAGTCAAATAAATGCATAGATGACAAGCTATACAAAATACTATTGGCCCAATAAGTACTCATTTAGCTGACAGAAGAATGAAAATTGAGATAATTAAATGAACAGCTGTATACAATTCCTTTATTTAGTTTCTAGCCTGCAAGCACTCTGATTTGCAATGTTATCTTAGTGATTTTTTAATAATCCATAAGATCTGTATAATACAATGCTTACACAATAGCCATTTGAGAAATGTTTGTGGAATGGAATAAAAATGACAGGAAATGAGATCTGGTTTCATTGGAGTCCATACGTTTGTTAGACCATGCGCCTAACGATATGTTTAATATGCCTCTCCCCAGGCCGTAGTCCAATAAATAAATTATAGTTCCACCCAATGAGGGATTGTTTTTATAGAGCTGAAATGTGATTCCAAATGTGTAATGTCATTATCTTATGGCCTGAGAATAATGCAGTAATATTTTAATGTTGGTACGGTAAGACATTTTGCCAGACCCCAAATGTTAACCTGGAAACCGAATCTCACCAGAAATTCTTTAAGTACTATAAGATAATTATGCAGAATTTTCCTGGTGACATGGCTGTGGGTCCAGAGGATCAGAAAATCCTAACTCAGGATTTCTCACAATCTGACATGACTTGCAATGGACGAGATGACCGCTTGACACCACTGAGATTTTCTCCTGGAGAGGAGCTATGAGAGACTGGAGATGCCGTATTTACTGAGCATTCCATCCTTGTTGCCATCTCAAACTTCTATGCTATAAACCTAAGGCAGTAAGTGAACTTTCAAACATCTTTGTTGATTTTTCACCCCCATTGGACTATTCCAATAGAATATTTTGTGTTCTATTACAAAATAGATTTTAAAAGTATCTAATTTATTAAAAGATTGACAAAAGACTATTCCACTAGGATTAATTCTAAGCCCAGAGAAAATACCATTTCTATAGAGATCCCAAATTCTTCCATGGGAAGGATTGATCAGAATTGCTAAACACCTCCATACCCCCACCTCCACCTCAAGTAAAGGAGTACATGGCTCATACATTATGAATTCTGTCAGCCCCTACTATACTAACTATAACTATAAGCATCAGCTGACCATGAGATAAAGCAATAATTCTCAACCAAGACCACATATAAAACTTACATGGAAGTCTCCTTTTAAAAAGGTGGATGCCCATCTTTGTGTTACAACAAGAGGCCCATCCATTCGCCCTTTTGCGGCAAACATATCTTGCTCTTGCTCTGTAAACCTATATCTTACTCTCGCTCTATAAATCTGTCTTGCCCTTCCTCAGTAAACTTCATGCTTGCCTTGCTTTTGGTGTGTCTGGTCATTCTTTGGCCAAGAGCACACCAAAAACTGAGAACAGATAAGATTACCAACCCCAAACCCTGATAATAATAAATAAAAACATATTTTAAAAAGGTAGATGTCCTAATATCTCCCCTCAAGATGTTCATTGAGTTAATGTGGAAGGGGGCCCAGGCCCTTTTATTTTTGAAAGCTTCCCAGATTATTTTCTACTGCATAGCTAGAATTGAGAATCACTGAAGCACACGATAAGAGATTGCCTTATAATTGCTGGGTCATATTTCCAGGAACCAGGTGAATCCCACTAGGTTCAGTTGATGAATTTCCCAAAGACAAAATTTACCATTGCTCACATTATTTTGTTTCCAACTGTATCACTCCCTACCCAAAGCCTTTCCAAGCATGGATCATTGACAACTATATCGGTAATACTATCAATTTATAATGTTCTATATATCCTCCACTCACTCAACCTGCATTATACCTCTTCTTCCAAAACCCTGTCACTGTGTCCTCCGGTGAAAAATTAGTACGAAAACACTACCTCCAATAAAGAAGGCTACTTTCTCCCTACAATAATTTTCCTTTCTGAGTGGTTGTTGGGGTCATAATCACTCTCCTCATCAATTCTCCCTGTAGGAAGGTCTAATCTACTGATCCATTGATATTTTTTTTTCAGGATATCATGGAGGGACAAACATATTGGTTACATGTTGAATTTGCCTTACCCAAGCCAGGATTTGAGGCATGCCCTTTCCGCCATACAATGCTCACCGAGTCCATTAGTTGTGGGTTTAATTTTGATCATTATATTTTTTATTTTCAGAAGTTATATTTGTGTTACAAACTTATATTATCTTTATAAGTTTCTGTTATTTGTGTATATTTACAAATGAATTTTCTATGTTTTTAGACATACTAAATATTATTATTTTGTGTTTTGAGTTTGATGATTTGAAAAAGTCAAGGTCTTCACTGGTTTGTGTGTACCTGTACTATTTCTGCTGACTTACTCATGGTGCATCGTTTCCTTATGTATTTTGTAAACTTTAGTTCTGTACCCTTGTTGTTTTGGAATTTTAATTGCACAAATTCTTTGAGGTCCATTTTGAAACTGCATCTTTCCAGACAGCATTGTATTGAATCCTTCAGAACCCAGGGGCATTATGAACTTAGAACAATTTTAAATTAAATTCCCTACTTGAGGTTTTTCCGTTTATATATGTTCTATAATATATGGTACAAACTCCTATGGGGGAAGGTTTATGGTTAGCAATTTGCAGGGATTTCATTTGCCACCACCTAGCATGGGAAAGAAGAAGGAAGATTGGTAAATTTATTTGTCATTCACCCATACACAGATGGAATCGCTTTTTGGGGTCTTCTCTTCATGAGAGGCTCCTATAGACTTTATCTCCAGCCTATGCTATGATGATTCCACAGCCACAAGATTGAAGCTTATGAACAACAGAGTTTGACAGAAAACTTGTGACAGAAGAGTTCTTCGACATTCATGTATTTTACAAGGCCCCCATTTTCACATTGTTTTAGATCTCTGTGGATTTCTTACTTTTGTCTCTGCTTCGTGATTTTTTTTTTTTTAAGACTTTATTTTTGGAGGAGTTTAAGGTTCACAGCAAAGTTGAACAGAAGGTACAGAAATTTTCTACACACACCCTGCTGCCAAATATATACAGATTCTCCCACATCAATATCCCCAAAGTGGTACATTTGTTAGAATTAATGAACACACAGTAACACAACAGAATCAGCCAAAGTCCATAGTTTACATTAAGTTTCAGTCTAGTTGTTATATATTCTATGGGCTTGATAAATACATAATGACATGTATTCATTATTATAGTATTGTAGAGTATTTCATTGCCCTAAAAAGCGTCTTTTCTCTGCCTATTTATACCTCCATTCCCACTAACTGCTGAAAAACACTGGTCTTTTTACTGTCTCCATAATTTTGCCTCTTCCAGAATATCATATAGTCAGAAGCGTATAGTATGTCATCTTTAGAAATTGGCTTCTTTCACTTAATAATATGCATTTAAGATTCCTCTGTGTATTTTCTTGGCTCGATAGCTCATTTCTTTATAACACTGAATGATACTCTGTTGTCTGGACGTACCACAGTTTATTTTTCCATTCACCCACTGAAGGACATCTTAGTTGCTTCCAAATTTTGGCAATTATGCATAAAGTTGCTATAAACATCATATTATCAATGTTTTTTTAATTATTTTCAAGGGAGGGAGTATTACTTGTGCTATCTATTCTGATGAGCTACCAGAAATGGAAACATACAAAATTATTGAGTATGTTTATACTGGACAACGGATTTTGTGGACACATTAGAGCCAGTGAAGGCCTATTACATGGAAAACAAAATAGATTCATTTTATCAAGCTTCAAAAACAGATATTGGACTCATAGGTAAAAAAATGTTTGAAGTTCACATGCACAATGCTCATGATATTCTGTTTTCTGTGAGATGGACAGTTATGAATAACATAGTTTAATGCGAATCAATAAGAGCAAGAACATTCAAACAAAGCTCTTGGAAAATGGAGGGAGGAAGCCTCCCTTTCACTGGAAATGTTTCAGAAAAAGCTAAATGATTTTTTCTATGTAATATAAGAAAAAATATTATTTCATGATTGACTACAAGAATTCTAAATTATCTTGTACTCTAACATGCAAAGGATTTATTAATCAATGATTTAAAATCATGTAAAATTTTTTTCAAAAAATGTAAAAAATCGACCACTTCTCTTTGGGTTCCAAATGTCTGAAATATTTTCCAAATTATCTTTCATCCTTACAAATTGTAAATCAATCACTTCTTCAAGTAAACTATTCTTAGTTAAAGTAATAAGTTTTTAAAATACATCTTGATTCTATTCAGTCTTGAATTTATCACAGAAGGCCAAAAATAAATTGCATGACTTTATAATTTTTGTTATATCAAATTCTCATGTGTCAACCAAAATTATCAATTTAAGGATTTCCACATTCTTAAGTTTATTTTTTACTTGTAACTTGTGTGCCAGAATAAAAGCATGATCACAGATTTAAAATAAAAGTACTTCAACTTCATCATGTTAATACTGAATATTTCGAGTTCGATTGTATGGACAGATCAGTATTCAGGTTTAATAACAGTGTTTTCATAAATGAAACCAAAAATCACATCAAATTATAAGTATAAAGGCATAACAAGAAAAATTAGCCCAAATTCACTTGTCTCTCTTAATAACCTTGTATAATTCATGTAGCACCTATAAAATTGTCATTTTCTATAGAAGTCAGATAATATTTGTTCATCACAGACTTTTCCTTTGTTTGCTTATTTTTATGTTGTTATGTTTGAGAAAATCCCATTTCATGCTTCCTGCCACAGTGTGTTCCTAGAAACCAAGCCATAAGATAGTAGTGTT
>RJWJ010034399.1:0-17272 GCA_004363605.1 Indri indri | reverse complement strand
TTTTTACATTCCTAAGTCAGTGTTTGGCCACAAACATTAACTCAATATTGTAGCTATAGCTTTTTGCTTGATATGATTCTTATTCTTTCATGCCACCAGGAGCGCCAGTCCATTGACTCTACAAGCTTGTCACTGTCACCACCCCTTTATTGATCTTGGATTCTATAGTCTACCACCATGAATAGTCCTTTGAATGGATACCCTTGCTAATTTCTTACCAAATAATATCTGCCCAACAAAATCTTAACTCTACTTAAGTCCAATTTTTCAACTACGTGCTGCTTGTATCTGCATAGCCGAGTGTTGCCAGAGAAAAACATAACATCACTGACCATCTCATATTAAATTCTTGACCACTAACTTCAAGTGGGACCTTAGTTCTGCTTGATAGACAATGCTATTAGATATTTCCCTGTATGTCTCATTTTCCATTGCTTCTTAGATAATGATTTTATACCTCTTCCTTTCTTTTCAAATCTCTAACACCTTCTCCATAATATCAGACAGTGACTTATTCCTCGTTTCACTGACAAAATATAATAGAAGCAATCAGGAAAACCTTCCACCTGCTGCCATAATTTGGTTTTCCAAATGCAAACCTTTGCATTCTACCACCCCTCTGGTTATGTGTATTAACTACTTGTCCTTTTATCTAAAGCCGACTCCACTCTGTTTTCCTCTCACTTATTCAAAGACTTCACTCCTGCATCATTTCCTCTCTCTCCTAAGTCATCAATTTTCCCTCACTACAGGATAACTGTCATCAGCTTGCAAACGTGTGGCACTATCTCCCAGTGAACTCACATCTCTTTCCAGCCATTGCTTCATTTCTCTACCTCTCCCCTTTACTGCAAAACTTCTTGACAAGACTGTTTAAATCTCATGTCCTATACTTTCTTTTCACTCTTAAAAACGATTGTATTGTGAATACGGGACACATGGAACACTACAGAAAACACCATGCATGTGAATAATGTATATGAATAAGGGAACCCCTCCTGTTATCACCACCTAAAATAAGACACAGAGCATTGTTGGCATCCCAGCAGCTCCATGTGTCCTTTCTTATTCACATTTCGTTTCCTCCCAAAAGGGAACCACTATCTTGACATTTACTGTAGTTACTTTCTTGCTTTTATTTAGTTTGACTGTCAATGTAGGCATCCATAAATAGTATTATTTTATTCTGCTAAATTTTGAACATCTAATACATGAAACCATATAGTAGCTACTCTTGTGTCTTGCTTTTTTGTTCAATATTATGTTTATAAGATCCATCTATGCTCTTATTTGTAGCTCTAATTTGTTTATTTGTATTGCTATGAATATTCTTACTGTATGACTATATTCCAATTTATTTATTCTACTATTTATATTCCCATTGTGTTACCATTTCTCTTTATGCCACTATATTAATCTGGCTTTCGTCTTTATTATGGCCCCAACTGCTCTGCTCAAGGTCTTCAAGTTGCTAAAGCCAGTGGTCAATTTCCATCCTTACCCTAATGGACTTATTGGCATCATTTGACACAATTTATCAATGTCCTTCTTGAAATTGTTTCTTTTCTTGGTTTCTGGGCTATCACTTTGTCAATTTTTCTTCTATATCATAGCTACTCCTTATTGGTACGTTTTGTTGGGTCCGCTTCACATTCTAAATCTTGGAGTGTTGGAGTGCACTCAAAATAAGTTTATGGACATTTTTTTTTCACTTCTATTTATGCTTATGTCTTAGGTAATGTTGTGCATTCTATGGCTTTAAATATGGTCTATATGTTCTTTCCTAAACCTATTAATATTTCTCCAGTCTGGGCCTCTCACCTAAAAATCTGACTCTGCCTTTTGAATGACTCCACTATGGAAATTTAAATGCCTAAAATCAAACTCTCCATTCCCATCCTCAGCCCATCTTGTTCCGCTGGCACACTTTCCCAACTGAGAAAATGGCAAGTACATTATTTTGAATGCTCAGACAATAACATGGTGTCATCCCTGAATTTTTTCTTTCCCTAACCTATGTTAAAGTATAATTTTTCAATATCAAAAGCATAACTCCGTCCCTCACTTCATTTGGGTGCCTCCCAAATATTATTTTTTAAGAGAAGTTTTCCCTGATTTTCCGTTTAATGGACTCCCACCCCTTTCCTTGCCTTACTTTTCTTCATAGCACTTATTACCACCAACATACTATGAATTTACGTTTGTTTGTTTCTAGTTTCTCCCTCCTAGAATGTAAACTGCACAGGAGTAGGAACCATATTTTATTAATATTGTAAACCTAGTACATTATAGGTATTAATATACATCTGTAGAATCAATGAATGAATAAATTAATGTGGACTTCTTTCTCGGAAATGATCTCTTGAAGAGGCTTTCATACTTTCAGTCACTTAGCCTACTGATTATCCTTCTATAAACACACACAAACCCATTTTTGCGTGAGTGTGCTCCTGGAGTATAATTGTAAAACTACTCTTTCCCAAATAAGTCCCCTCATAAGAGCCACGCTTATATTTTGTTGGAACTCTTAGACTAGGCATTAAAGTCTGGGAAGAAGTAAAAATGATAGTGTCTAGGAAGCAAGGGAGATTAGCTTTTCCACTTTGAAGACTCCCCAGTAACAATCAAGGTCTCATTTAGTCCAGGTATCAGCAGCTTAAACTGCATTCAAGCAGGATCCAAGCCCCATGATGATGAATTTCTGTCTCCTCTTCTCCTGATACATTACCCTAGGCCAATGGTTTGCATAGTTCCAGGACCACAACCATCTATATCATCTGGGACCCAAATTTATAGCCTCAACCCACAACTACTGAAACTCTGGGATGGTTAGCTCTTCTCAAAGGTTTTAACAAGCCTTCCAGGAGATTCTGATGCTCACTTAAGTTTGCAACCACTACCTTAGGCAGTTGGCCTCCATACCTTATGAGGCAGTAGTGAAGGTAACTGTGCTGAGTCAACTGCCCCAAATCAAATCATAGCTCTGTTGCTTTACAGCTGTGTGACTTTAATTAAGTTGCCTAACTTCTCTGTGTCTCATTGTTTTTGTGTGTGGACCAGAGATATTAGGAACAACATTGTAGGTGTATTATGAAGATTAACACATTTACTGCCATGTGAGTTGTATTTAACCCAGGCTAGTTTTGAGTCTGGGGCCACGTAAAGCAAAACGCTGCAGTTGGTTTGTGAAAATCTTACTTGTTGATGTTCTTATTGTTACAATTAATATTGACAATTTAATTCTAAAAGCGGAGATTGCATTGCATAAAACTCACACACAGAAAACAATAAAAAATAACAAATTAGAAAGGATTGTTTTGTTTTAATAAAACACTGTGGCTCCAGGGAAATTTTTTTTCTAGTGTGGCAGTCAATGTGTTAATTAACACACCTAAGTGAAATACTTAAGACAATTCCTGGCACATAATATGAAACAACTGCAAAGTCGACAAGCATTGGCATTATTTACAAAAATGATATCATTGAATGATTTCTGCTGTGTTTTCTCTACTAGCTTAAAAATTCTTTGAGGGAAAAATATATCTTATATTCTAAGCCCCCATAAAACTGAACATAACATTGTAAATATTACAATCATTAAGTGAATACTTACTATGTGCCAGGGAATGAGCTAACAGCTGTAATATTCTGCTGATCTCTCAAACCGAAAGAGAAATCTGTGTTAATTTGTCCACTCTAATTATCTTTACATTATTTCAGAAATTTCTTAAATATCATAACTGCTAATGAGTCTCAACCATTACTTATATAAAGATATGTAAGTCACATAAATTGTAGATCTTTTGTAGCCTAATTATTTGAACTGTATAGAATTTCTGTGCACCCATATATTTACATATCTCATTAATTTGTTATAAAGAACAAAGAAATTGTTAATGTTAAGTCAAATTGCCTGTAAATGACTTAAGGAATATGTTAATGATCTTGCTCCAAATGAATAATTATGAAGCAGGTGCACTTGAGATATGATCATTTAACTGACAGAAAACAGCTTCTAATGGGTTCAATAACCAAGATAATGGTGATATCATAGAAGCCTGTTAAACTCATTGTTTATACTATCCATTTAACAGACAAAAGAACTTCAGCTGGAATCTCCCTGTAGACCCATTGTCCTGCTTATTTAAATAGCAGTTAATTTAAACACACACACACAAACAAGTCAAAACTCCATTATTTCTAACACTCTTCTTTCTAATAAACTCTATCCTCCTATAATAGAACCCCTGACTGAAAGAAAACATTTCCGAATGTTTATATAGGTATCATTCTTTCGCTGTTGAGATTTAGTCCCCATTATTGTTAAAGGCACAGGCAATGCAGGAGGCTGGCTGTTCAAGTTTGTGACCAGGGCCTTAAAGGGTGGCTGCCATGATGTTCCCCAGGGTCCAAAAGGAAAAGAAGCTAGTGAATATAAGCAAAGTTGACAAAATTTTGATTTGCTGTGTTTAGAACCCTTAGCTGAGATGAACATGACCGCACTTCTAAAAATAAACTAAATTTAATACCAATGGTTACAAAAATAAATAAAGGGTAAAAACAGATTTGGTTTCTAGCTCATTTCATTTGAACTTGGAACTTTCTCTTCTTAGCAGGATTCTGGCTACGAGTGAGAGGAATCAACCTCCAACTAGGGAATGCAGAAAAGGGAACGTATTGACTCAAATATCTGAAAAATCCAGAGTTAAATCTGATTTCATCCATGGCTAACCCAGGTGCTCGACACTTTCTTCTGTCAATTGCTTCTCCTCAAGACAGGCTCTCTCATAATGGGGCAAAATAGCCAGAGCACATACCACCCATCACCCCAAAGACCCACATCAAGCTATCTTAACAACCTCACCTGACAAATTTCTTCCTTGTTTTGTCTGTCAGAATATTCCTAATGAAGAACGTGACTGCCTAAATTCAGCTGTACACCTACATTTCTGCAGGGGCGGAGGTGTTACTGAAAGTTTGGCACATATTCCCGAGGCCCCATCAGAAAAACAAGGATAAGTGGTTCAAGGAGAAGGGAAGAGGAGTTTATTAATCTGCTGGCAAATGAGGAGGTTAACCAACTCCCATCTCAAAGTACCAATGTCCTGCCTCTGAGCAGAAGTACAAAGCTTTTAAAGGTTCTGATTAATCCCATAATCCCATATTTGGCTAAGACAATCTCCTGATCTCTGCTCGGGCAATTCCCTTGAGCACAAAGAACAAAGGACACTCTCCTGTCCCTCCTGACCACTGGCCTGAGGCAGGGATGTAGGTCTTAGTTCTCAAAAAGGGTAAGGGGGTTTCAAAGAGACAGAGAACATTTTTACCCCTTTTCAGGCCATTTTCTCTATTACACAGGGAAACAGGACTATCTTCTTTGAACTGAAATATGAAATCAGTACTCCGCATAAATACAAGGTTTTTTTTTTGTTTTGTTTTGTTTGGTTTTTTTAACCAAAAGAAATGGAAAGAGTTGCTGGGCACCTCAAAACAACATATTCCCTTTGCATTTCACTGTGGACTATCCAGCATATACGCACTTCCTCCTTTTTTTCTCACATATACACTTTTAAATACATAACACATAACAACAATAGTACAGATTCTGAAATATGCACTCCCCCTTCTCTGATATATCATTAAAATTCTCCATCTCTTTACAAGTTGAGGATTTCTCTAGTTCATGTACATTGTATCCTCTCATCAGAACATGGCTCCTCATATGGCCAACTATGGCTAATGACCAGACCCCTATTTTAGGACATGTTACTTGCAATATAATATTCATGACACTGTGATTCCTAATTGCAAGTGACAAGTGCAGTACAGAGAGGAGTATACTGTTTTTGTCCTCAAGCAATATCCTCAGAGCTCCATCTTTTTGACAGGTTCTCCCTGTATGGTGGGTATCAGGCTGGTGATGGTCCAAGTCTCACATCCTAATAGTTCTGCAGTGTCATTGGAAAAGGAGGGTTAAATGAGATTAATTATGCACACAGGAGCTTTTCACAGTATCTGGCATAATAGAAAGTGCTCAATAAATGATGACTTTTTATATTGCAACTCTTATTAGTCTATCATCATCATCAAGAACATCATCATCATTTCCTGATAGCTTCTGGCAGGTAAATCCTGGGATTGGCTTGACTTAGGTCATATGATCACCCTTGTGCTAGGAGGGAAAAGAGACCGAGTCTATTCCCCCTCAATCAAACCTAGAAAATGGATTACTCCTGGGCTAAATAGGCCTTGTTTCTTAAAAAAAAAAAAAAAAAAAAAAAATGACAAACTTTAGGCAAGCAAGAACAAAATATATCCCCTACAGTTCCCTAACCAAGTCCCTGGCCCATTCTTTGAATATTTGTTTTTGGTAAAAATTCTTAAACTTAGCAAATTTGCAAAAGTTTTGATATCAAAGTTTGAAGCTCTGGAGAACTGACCTCAATTGAGTTAATTAGCTCTGACTATTTAAGGATATTATTGATATTGGTGACACAAAGATTTGGTAGCATTAAAGTGTGTGTTTCCAAGTTTGCAAGCTTCAGCTAAATTATGTATCAACGTATTATTATTTAGAAGCTTATTTCGAAGTCATTTTCTGATAGAGGCATTAGTTTAACTTATTTAAATGTAATACTATTTTTACAGGTAAAATTAATACAGATATTATGATCTATACATATATTCTGCTATCTGTTTACAGCTTTTTTAATGAGTTACTTAAACTATGATACTAGAAGGAAGGGGGGAAAACAACAGTATTGTGAATATATCTGCTCTGAAGCATAATAAAACAGGTGTACCTTAATAGGTCTACCAGGAATGTTTTAGCTGTTAGCATCTTTTAAATGCTTCTGCTGAGAAACCGTGTTTTCATAACAAGGTTGGGTTGAGTATTAAACCTGTGATAGTTCTTTCTGGGATTACTATAATTTACAAAAACAATAAAAACCTGCTAAAAAACATTTATGTATTTTTAAATGTTGTAATCTAGGGATCCCACTGATATTTGTGGTGAAAGATTTGCCCAAGGCTACATAACCCTACTTGTACATTGCCAGGACTGCAATCTGTTTTATGACAAAACAGATTCATTTATCTCCAAATAAATAAATTACTTTTGTGAACATTTAGAAACATTTGCATAATTAGGCTGTAAGATCTTAGCAGTCTTTTTCATAATAATTAAACTAATCTAATCTTGGACAGGGTAAACAGACTTACTAGGATGAGAGCAGCCTTCAGGCAAGGAACTTACCGCATTCTACAGGAACTGTAAGGCTGATGATGTTTGTTAATTATGCAGAGCTTTTACTCCCTAGTAATAGCAGTGTTTGTATTGCCTGAAGCTTAGATAGCTACTCCCAGGCACATAAAATTAGACTGCTTTTTTGACATTCTCCTGAAAAAAAAAAAAAAAAAGAAGAAGATACTTCAAAATGATTATATGCTTTCAACAAGGAGGCATTAGCTTTCTACTGATGGAATCTGGATCTGCATATAATTGGCCCAGTCTTCAGTCAGGTGATCTTGATTATCTTTAGATCTGGGAACGTTAGGACTGTATACAGATATACAGAACTAAGGCTTAATAGAAGTGCCGCAAAATGAAAGACTACATTTCAATCCTCCGAACTTCCTGTAATCCCAAATTTGAAAAAATGGCATTCTAGCAAATAACTCATTTCAAAGATGCTCATTTTATTTATAATTATCAAAAGGGAACATTGTAAGGACTAAATCAATGGATGTTTTGCAAAATTCACATGTTTTTCTAAATAATCTCTTTATGAGATGTGTTGGTTCATGTAGTGGTTTCAACGATGACTTAGCTAGAAGGAAGCACTGTCTGTTCCTCTGCTTATCGCTAATGTATTTACCTTAAAGATGAAAAGTTTAAAAATGATCTGTCAAATAGATAAGAGATGAATTTCGCCAATTTAATTGACAAAAATTAATGTAATACTTATATCTCCCACAACTAAAGAAATGTACTCAGCAATATTTCTTTCAAAGGGAATCTAAATAATTGATGATTTCAAAACCAAATCCTGTGGACATCAATGAATTAGGAATTTATAAGTGTAGTCATTCATTGGGGCCACAGGTGACACAGCAATATTTAATGCATTTATTCTTGTTCATATGAAACATTGAATAAATGTTGTTGCAATAACTCTAGTCATCAGAATAGTGACAGTATTGTCTTTCCTTTACGTGTTGTCTTCATTTTTACCTGTAATTTATTTATTTATGCACAATACATTTTATTTTCACTTCTATTTAGATGGGCTCCCAGAATGATTATTTATTCTAGAAATGTTCAAGCCTCACAGTGCATTTAATTAAGACATCACAAACCACTCTCCATGGGAAGAGATTTGTGATGTCATAAGCATGGGGCATATGAGACTGACAATCAGAAATTAAGGATGAAAAAAATGCCATGTAAATTCTTATTTTGGGGGAGGAGACTGGCAAAGATAAGGCAAAAGGAAGCAATTCATCATTCTTTCTAAAAGAAGTTATTCTGCAATAAAAGTGGAAACAATGGTTTCTGCTCAGTCTTTTATGATTTACATTCTTGATAACTTGGAAGTTCATTAAAATACTTAATAAAATTTTTGGATTACATTCACCCATTTAACCATGAGACATAGTTTTAACTAAAATGTCCTTCTTTTACAATGCTTAAATTTTTTAAATTACTCATTTTATTAAACTATGTTTTTCTTTTGCCACTTTTAGATTTCCCTTTTGCTACTTCTAAAAATCACAAACACAAAAGAGTGTATGACCTGTATTCTCTTTTTCTTTTAATTAAATGAGTATTTATATAATATTAAGATTAAAATTGCCATTAATCTTTCTAATAATTCTACTCTCTGTTTACAATCACAATTTTGTATACTATTAAAAATACTAATTTCTACAATGTTTTAACAGCAGTAACAGTGACTTTCACACACACACACACACACACACACACAAATATATATTTTATAAAAAGTTAAGGTAAATGGAGCATAGAGAAATTCATTTACCTGCCTTTACTGCAGAGGAGGACTGGGGATGGAATCTGGACCTGCTTAATTCCCAAGCCTATGTTCCCTGTTTTACTGTCCTTCTCAGTGATAAGGTCTGTTAACCAAGAAAAGGTGAAAGACCAAATTACAAAGCAGTAAGACGAGGTGTTTAATAGGATCTTGGGAATTGCAATTCAGGAGACACAAATTAGACTAGAAAGCCAGGTTATGTTCCCAACAGAGGAGGTCAGGGTAGAGATTTTTGAAAGGATGCTGAGAGTGATTACACAGATGAAAGAATTATTTGTGGTGGTAGCTAGCTTAGTACATGAATCTGTAGTTAATTGGTTGTTCCTATTCAGAAGTTGTGGCATTGGTAAAATTCAGCTGTTTTCCAGGATGTTGTGGTCATGGAGATTTGGCCCAGTTCAAAGGTGCAAGGCAAGTTCCTGTTTTGCAAGGTTGCAGGTCATGCAGGTAGTGCTTATTAATAGAATGGCTTGCTCACTCCATTTTAGAGCTCTGAACCAGACTGATGCCATTTGTATATCACATTTCACAGGATTTTAGCCATTTTCTTCTGACTTGTTTTTCAACTTTCTAGTTAGTTATAATATTAATATCTATCTCCAAACTTTTATTGACCTTACACTTTTATTAATAAAACTTCTTTTGCAGGTTAACACATCTCAAACATATATATGTATATTTATTTTGAATGAGGCACATGCCCTGTGGTCACTAATATATGATGAATAATACTGAATTTTAACAATTTGAAATTTAAGAATTCTTTGAATAAAAGAAGAGGATAATGAATCTCATAACCCTTTTGCCCCCAGGCCCAATTAAACATATATGTATCTGGATGATTGAGTGTTGGACTATCTGTGAGTCTTCCATGTTTCTGCACATTTTACAAACAGAGTCACTGGCAACCTTTTGTTCTGGGCTATCTTCTCAAGAATGTTTGCAGAGTGAATCACTTTGGAAGATGGGAATAATCCTTCTTTCTGGAGCAGAGGGCAATTTGTTTTCTGTCCAGTAAAATAAAGGTAATGTCCATCTCCAGGGCAAAGGTCAGGCAGTTTTGTTTACAGCTCATTATAAAAGATAGGTGTTTTCCAAACTTGGGGATCCTCAGCTGTGATCAATCCACTGAATATGAAACTTCTCCCTGGACTGCTCTGCACAGCTCCAGTGGAACTTGGGGAGCAAGTGGAAGCTGATGCAGACATTAAACTCACGCTGCCTCTTGTGCCATAAGTAATGAAGTGCTTTTTATCTGAACCAAAACCAAGAGTCTGCTGTCTTCTGCCAGCATCTATAAAACTTTGGCAAGCTAATTTTTCAGCTTTGTGAGTAAGTAAAACTTCAGACTTTTTGCAGTTTTTTGATCTATAACTAACTAGAAAGTTTTATATTGTTGATTAATTGGGCTTGAAGATTGACAGTTACAGTCCATAGGGAATAACTTTAAACTTTGGAGTCCAAGTGTGTAAAATAATCCTTATAAATAATATCAAAAGGCATTTAAATAAACATGGAAAAATAACTGGTGAAATATAAGACACAATGCAGGTGTAAGTCTGAAAACAGAATCCATATTCAAAGAATGGGTCTGAATTTGTTTTAAATCAAATATCTTGCAGTAAATCCTCAGCCTTCAGTTTTATCATAAAAACCTTAAAAATAAAGTTTCTGAGTAACAAAGCTTTATAACAAGAAACAAAATAAAACTTATCCACTGGGAGGAGGAGCCAAGATCGTGAACAAGAAAAGCCGCCAGAGTGTCTCTGCAAAAAAGACAAATTTTAGAAGAAAGAGAAAAAAATAAACTAGCAGAGAAACATAGATTGGGTGAGGGTCAGAAGGAAGGGTGCCTGAAACTACAGGAGATTCCACGGGAAGATGTTGCAGAGGAGAACGGGAAGGAGAAAGGTCCCGAGAGGCTGGGAGACCAGCGACAAGGGTAGGTGGAGCGGTTAACGTGCCCCTCCCTTGCATCTCAGACTGCTGGTGGGCTCCTGAGCGGTTGGAGAGACCTGCTGACACCAGCCCAGAGACGGCTGCTGCCAGTGAGCAGTGGCCTCTTGCGGACACGGCGATGGGTTCCCAGCCCCCTCGGGGCACCTCCCCGGGCACAGACCAGAGCCTATCAGCAGACGCCATAGTGCTGCATTCTCTCCTTCCCCCTTTCTACACGTGGGTGCCCAGAGAGATAATTTAGCCGTCACACGGAGGCAACTTCAAGGAATGGGACCTTTTCCTTTTGGGGCCCAACAGCAGACTGAGGGGTACTCAGACTGAGAGCTCCCTACCTGCCAGCCCTCCCAGGTGCTGCTTGCCTGGGGACTCCAGGAGAGAGGGGAAAATCCCGAGGTGGAGTGAAATCAATCCGGCTTGGGCACACTGAAGGTGATTCAAGACCAGCACCCCTCCCCCTGGCAGGGTCAGGGATTGATCCAGGGCCCAGGGGACAGGCCTGTAGACTGGACCCCGTACACACAGGTCAGGGTCGCACTGTCCCAGGGCACAGAAGAGAGATCTGTGAAAGAGCCTACTGAGGAGTGTGTGCCTTCAGGGGCAGATCAGCATGCCTGAGTGGCAGCCCTCCTCCCAAAAGAGGGCCGTGCACTCAGCTCAGTCTGCAATCCTCGGTAGGGAACCTCTCAGCCCACGTCACAGCCAAGGGAGATCCATCAGCCTGAGGTCCCCTTGCTGACAGAGGCCTAGGAGAGGCCACAGAGAGGGGGAGGGTGCAGAGAAGCGAAACCTGCTCCAGTGTGTGGGTCTCAGAAAGTCCCACCCCCCAAGCCCAGACTTTCAGCTGATTGGAGCCATTTCAGCCCCTCCCAGCAGCTTTGCACAGAAACAAAGAGCAGAACTTTGACCCCTGCTGACAGCAATTGTGGAGCCTGAGGGCAGGCTTACCCAACCCAGCACCACCCAGACTCACTCCCAGTCCTGTCCCCACTGAGGTGGAGAACAATGACACACCTGGAAGTCGCAGGGCCCCACCCACCACCGGAGGCACAAGAGGGCCTCTCTAGAGGAACAAGACCTAGCTACAGGACCCAAAAACAGCACTGAAGCTCGCTCCTCCCTGCAAGTGCCACCTACTGACAGGGAGGTCATCCTGCACACACTTTTACTGCATCTACTGATTCATCATAAAGGGTGTGGTCAAATCTCACCCACAAACACCACCTACTGGCTGAGAGACTAGACAGGGCGTGTCATTATCCAAACGAAAATCTAAAGGCAAGAAGGAACAACTGATCCAGATGGGAAGGAACCAGGGAAAGAACTCTGGAAGTATAAAGACTCAAATGGAAAGCACACCTCCAAAGAGGAACAACAGCTCCCCAGCAATGGACATTAACCAAACTCAGAACACTAAAATGACAGAAGAAGAATTTCAAACATGGACTGTAAGAAAACTGAATGATATGCAAGAAAAAATGGATAACCAATGCAAAGAAACCACAAAAAATATCCAGGACTTGGAAGAAAAATTCACTAAAGAAATTGAAATATTAAAGAAAAATCAAATCGATCTCTTGGAAATGAAGGACTTATTCAGGGAACTACAAAACACAGTGGAAAGCCTCAAGAACAGGGTAGATCGAACAGAAGAAAGTATCTCAGAGAGTGAAGACAACTCCTTCCAATTAAATAAGTCAGTCACAGAGATCGAGCAGAAAATTAAGACAAAAGAAATAAGCCTACAAGAAATGTGGGATTGTGTGAAAAAACTGAACCTGAGGGTGATAGGGGTTCTGGAAGGTGAAGAAGAAAACACTCAAGGGCTGGATAAGCCATTTGAAGAATTAATAGAGGAGAATATCCCAGGCCTTGCTAAAAGTCTAGATATACAGGTACAAGAAGCTCAATGAACCCTAGGGAGATTCATTGCAAATCGGAAGACACCACGTCACGCAATCATCAGATTGACCAAAATACCCACTAAAGAGGGCCTTCTATGAGTTGTAAGGTGAAAGGAACAAGTAACATACAAAGGAAAGCCCATCAGAATAACTCCAGATTTCTCAAATGAAACCTTACAAGCAAGAAGAGACTGGGGCCCTATTCTCACTCTTCTGGAACAGAATAATGCCCAGCCTACAATCTTGTACCCTGCTAAACTAAGTTTCATACATGAAGGAGAAATGAAGACATTCTCAGATAAGCAAAGACTGAGGGAATTCACCAAGACAAGACAAGCTCTCCAAGAAGTACTCAAAACAGAATTACACAAGGATCGGCAAAATAAACACTCTCAAATGTGAAACCACTCAAAAGTTGAATATCAAAGGCTAGATTCCACAATGGCTCAAGAGAGAAAACAAAGAGACGAAATGCAACCCAACAGAATGAACTGTAATTCACCCCACTTATCATTTCTCTCAATAAATGTGAATGGTTTGAACTCCCCTCTCAAGACACATAGACTGGCCGAATGGATAAAAAAAAAAAAAAAGCCAAGCATCTGCTGTCTCCAGGAAATGCATCCAGCCTGCAAGGATGCATTTAGACTCAAAGTAAAGGGGTGGAAATCAATATTTCAAGCAAATGGACACCAAAAGAAGGCTGATGTGGCAGTTTTGATCTCAGATAACTTGTTTTTCAAATCAAGAAAAGTAATGAAAGACAAAGGGGGTCACTACATAATGGTGAAGGGTACAGTTCAACAAAAAGACATAACAATTCTAAATATGTATGCACCCAACTTAGGTGCACCCAGATTTATAAGGCAAACTCTACTTGATCTAAACAAATTGATAGACGGCAACACCATAATAGTGGGAGACTTCAACACCTCACTGACAGCACAGGACAGATCCTCCAAACAGAAAATTAACAAAGAAATAGTGAACTTAAACAGAACTCTAGAACAAATGGGCTTGACTGACATTTACAGGACATTTTACCCCAAAATCACTGAATACACATTCTTCTCATCAGCTCATGGGACATTCTCTAAGATTGACCATATTCTAGGACACAAAGCATGTCTCAAAAAATTTAAAAAAATAGAAATCATACCATGCATCTTCTCAGATCACAGTGGAATAAAAACAGAAATCAACCCCAACAGAAACTCTCATCTCTACACAAAGTCATGGAAACTAAACAACTTTCTGCTGAATGATTCCTTCATAAATGAGGAAGTAAAGATGGAAATCAAAAGATTCTTTGAACTAAATGACAAAGGTGACACGAGTTATCAAAATCTGTGGGACACAGCCAAAGCAGTCCTGAGAGGAAAGTTTATTTCCATAAATGCCTATATCCAAAAGTCAAAAAGATCACAAATAGACAATTGAATGAATCGACTTAAAGAACTGGAAAAAGAAGAACAATCTAACCCCAAACCCAGCAGAAGAATGGAAATTAATAAGATCAAATCAGAACTAAATGAAATTAACAACAGGGAAACTATATGGAAGATTAATAAAACAAAAGGTTGGTTCCTTGAAAAAATAAACAAAATTGACACACCTCTGGCTAAACTAATGAAAACAGAAAAGGAAAATCCTTGATAAGCCCCATCAGGAACAAAAATGGAGAAGTTACAACTGATGCCATGGAGATTTAAGACATAATTTATGAATATTACAAAAACTTTTATGCACACAAACTGGAAAATGTGGAGGAAATGGACAATGTTTAGAAACACACAGCCTCCCTAGGCTCAACCAGGAAGAAATAGAATTCCTGAACAGACCAATATCAAGGACCAAAATTGAAACAGCACTAAAAAACATTCCAAAAAAGAAAATTCCCGGACCAGATGGTTTGACACCCGAATTTTACCACACCTACAAAGAACTGGTGCCTATCCTGCAGAAATTATTCCACGGCATCGAGAAGGATGGATTCCTCCCCAACACATTTTATGAAGCCAACATAACCCTGATACCAAAACCAGGAAAGGACACAACAAAAAAAGGAAAACTACAGACTGATATCCCTTATGAATATAGATGGAAAAATTCTCAACAAAATTCTAGCTAACTGAATCCAGGTGCTTATTAAGAAAATAATCCACCATGACCAAGTGGGCTTCATCCCAGAGATGCAGGGATGGTTCAACATACGCAAATCTATAAACGTAATTCACCACATAAACAGAAGCAAAAGCAAAAACCATATGATTCTCTCAATAGATGCAGAAAAAGCATTTGACAAAATTCAACACCCTTTTATGATAAGAACGCTTAACAAAATAGGCATAGATGGGGCTTACCTAAAAATGATACAAGCTATTTATGACAAACCCACAGCCAACATCATACTGAATGGGGAAAAATTGAAAGCATTCCCACTTAGAACCGGAACCAGACAAGGTTGCCCACTCTCTCCACTTCTATTCAACATAGTGCTGGAAGTCCCGGCCACAGCAATCAGGCAAGAGAGTGGAATTAAAGGCATACAAATGGGAAGAGAAGAGGTCAAACTCTCTCTATTTGTTGGTGACGTGATATTATATCTAGAAAACCCCGTGGATTGAACCAATAGGCTTCTGGAATTGATAAATGAATTCAGTAAAGTCTCAAGATATAAAATCAATACACACAAATCAGAGGCTTTCATATATGCCAATAGCAGTCATACCAAGAACCAAATCAAAGACTCAATTCCCTTCACAATAGCAACAAAGAAAATAAAGTATCTAGGAATATATTTAACTAATGAAGTAAAAGACCTCTACAGGGAGAACTATGAAACATTGAGGAACGAAATATCAGAGGACGTAAACTGGTGGAAAACCATACCATGCTCGTGGGTCAGCAGAATCAACATTGTTAACATGTCTATACTACTCAAAGTGATCTATTGATTCAATGCAATCCCTATTAAAATACCAACATCATTCTTCACAGATGTAGAAAAATTAATTCTACACTTCTTATGGAACCAGAGAAGACCTCGCATAGCAAAAACAATTCTAGGCAATAAAAACAAAAGGGAGATATCAACTTACCAGACTTCAAACTTTATTATAAGTCTGTAGTAATTAAAACAGTTAGGTACTGGCACAAAAATAGAGGCATTGACCAGTGGAACAGAACTGAGAATCCAGGTATAATACCATCCTCATATAGCCACCTAATCTTTAACAAAGCAGACAAAAACATAAACTGGGGAAAAGAATCCTTATTCAATAAATGGGGCTGGGAAAAATGGATAGCCCCATGTAGAAGAGTGAATCAAGATCCACACCTTTCACCCCTCACAAAAATCAACTCATACTGGGTAACAGATTTAAACCTAAGGAGTGAAACTATTAGAATTCTAGAGGAAGATGTTGGAAATACTCTTCCAGACATTGGCTTAGGCAAAGAATTTATGAAGAAGACCCCAAAGGCAATCACAGCAACAACCAAAATAAATAAATGGGACCTGATCAAATTAAAAAGCTTCTGCACAGCCAAAGAAACTGTCACAAGAGCAAACAGACAGCCTACAGAATGGGAGAAAATTTTTGCATGCTACAAATCCGATAAAGGGCTGATAACTAGAATCTACTTAGAACACAGGAAAATCAACAAGAAAAAATCAAACAAACCTGTCAAAAATTGGGCAAAGGACATGAACAGAAACTTTTCAAAAGAAGACAGAATAATGGCCAAAACACATATGAAAAAATGCTTGACATCTCTAATCATCAGGGAAATGCAAATCAAAACCACAATGAGATATCACTTATCTCCAGTGAGACTGGCCTTTATCAAAAAGTCCCAAAACTATAAATGTTGGCGTGGATGTGGAGAGATAGGAACACTAATACACTGCTGGTGGGACTGCAAACTAGTGCAACCTCTGTGGAAAGCAATATGGAAATACCTTAAAGAGATACAATTAGAAGTACCATTCAATCCAGCTATCCCATTACTGGGCATCTATCCAAAAGATAAAATGATACTCTATAGAAAGACACCCGCACCCGAATGTTTATAGCAGCACAATTCACAATTGCAAAGGTATGGAAACCACCCAAGTGTCATCAATACATGAGTGGATTAATAAAATGTGATAAATGTATACCATGGAGTACTATTCAGCTTTAAGAAACAATGGTGATATAGCACCTCTTGTATACTCCTGGATAGAGCTGGAATGCATTCTACTAAGTGAAGTATCCCAAGAATGGAAAAACAAGCACCACATGTACTCACCATCAAATTGGTATTAACTGATCAACACATAAGTGTACATATAAGAATAACATCTATTGG
>RJWJ010034398.1:0-17268 GCA_004363605.1 Indri indri | reverse complement strand
AAAAAAAAAAAAAAAAAAAAAAAAAAAAAAAAAAAAAAAAAAAAAAAAAAAAAAAAAAAAAAAAAAAAAAAAAAAAAAAAAAAAAAAAAAAAAAAAAAACCCTAGCCCAATTTAAAAATGGTTAAAAATAGGCAAAGAACTTGAGTAGACATTTCTCAAAGAAGACATACATGTGGCCAACAGATATACGAAAAGACTCTCAATGTAACTAATCTTCTGGGAAATGCAAATTAAAACCACAAACAGATATTACCTCATACTTGTCAGGATGGCTATTATTAAAAAAAAAAAAAGATAACAAGTGCTGGCAAGAATGTGGTGAAACTGGAACCCTTTTACACTATTGGTAAAAATGTAAAATGGTGGAGCCGCTATGGAAAACAGTACGAAGATTCCTCCAAAAACTAAAAATAGAACATATGATCCAGCAATCCCATTGCTGGGTATATATCCAAAAGAATTGAAACCAAGATATTCAAGAGATATCTGCACTCCTGTGTTCATCTCAGCACTATTCACAAGAGCCAAAAAATGGAATCAACCTACATGTCCATCAATAGATGAATGGATAAAGAAAATATGGTATATACATACAATGGAATATTATTCAGCCTTTTAAAAAAAGGGAAATCCTGTCATTTGCAACAACATGGGTGAACCTGGAGGACATAATGCTAGATGGAATTAACCAGTCACAGAAGGACAAACATTGCATGATTCCATTTTTATGAGGTATATAATATAGTCAAAACAAAAACAGAAAGTAGAATGGTGGTTGCCAGTGGGAGAGGGAGGGGAATGTGGAGAGTTGCTGTTCGATGGGTATAAAGTTTCAAGTATACAAAACGAATAAGTTCTAGAGATCTTCTGTATAGCAATGTGCCTATAATTAACAATACTGTATTGTGCACTCAAAACATTATTAAGAGGGTAGAGTTCATGTTAAGCGTTCTCACCACAATAAAAAAAACAGTAATTCCCACTAAAGAAAATTCATACTAGCAGAAGCTATTAGAGTAAAATTTGATTTAGACAAAAAAACTGATAAAACAATTGTGTTGATAAGTTACACATAAATGAATTACCCTGGATCACGATAATTTCAGTATTTTTATTCACACAACAAAATTATAAATATTTTAAGCATGCTAGAGAGAAAAATGATCAAGAAATTGATTTGAATTAAAGGAATTATTAAAAATAAATTCTTATCAAGAAAAAATAAAAATACAAAAAATAATAAAGGGTCAATTTTATCACAATTAAAAAATTTTCTTAAATTTTTTAAAGAATGAAGGATCAGAATTCACAAAGAGCTAGAATGAAATTCTAGTCCTCTTAAATATGAGCTTTATAACCTCAGACAAATGACCCTCTCTCTCTAAGTTTCAATTTCTTTATCTGCAAAATCAGGGTAACAATAACACCTACCTGTGGAGTTAATGAAGCATTAAATATGACCATATTTTTAAAGCACCTAGCACAGTACCTACTATAAAATAAATATTTAGTGCATGTAGACTAGTTTTATCCCCACAATTACCATAAGCAAAATATAATCTGGTTCTTCCCAAAAAGTATTTGTTTGAACCTAAAAGGAGCATATTCAATTTCCAGATACATTCTTAGGTCTGGGGGTGGGGGGAGGCAGAGCTCGGGCGGTGATGAGAGCAATGGGGAGCGGCTGTAATACAGATAAAGCTTCGCTTACCGCTCACCTCCTGCTGTATGGTCCCATTCCTAACAGGCCACGGTACCGTTCCTAACAGGCCACGGACCGGTACCAGTCTGCAGCCCCAGGGGGTTGGGAACCGCGGTCATAAATGATAGGACTGTAATGCACCGTCATGGTTTTTTATATTAAGAAGTGCTAACTGACAGTTGAGAAAGTACAAACAGCAAGGTGAATGAGAGTGGATGGGAAACAATTTGGAGTGACTATGGAAGGGAACTGTGAAACCAAAAGTTACCAAATGGAAGCTCTGATACTGGAAGGATAATTATGTGATCAAGGGAAACATTAAAATTATGAGACCTATCAATGAGGACTGGGTTTTTCATAATGCAAATGACTAAAACTCACTTAGAAATTTTTAGGAGAGAATAAAACCTAAAGTTTGACGTGTGAAAAATTTCACCAAAATAGATTGCCTTTCCTGTCAAGAATATCTCAGAGAATAATGTCCATTCTCATGGTAATTTTATCAGAGTAAACTCACAGGGCCTGTCACAGGTAGTACCCCATGCAGGGTGAAATGCTCAGTTAAATGACTACCTCAAGGCATCTATTCCTTCATTCCACACCTATATGTCAGTCATCTATTGTGTCAAAGATAGACTAAAATGGGAGGGGGGGTTCATTCACACTCACCCGGTGGGATATACCCAACCTTCAATGGAATCTGAGGGCTCTATCTGCAGGAGAAAGCATAAATTTCTAGCATTCAACACCTACTGGCTTTGAAAGGTTCATTATTTAAGGAAAATAAATCTCCTTTGTCATAGTTACTCCCTTTCCTTCGATGCATTTGTTTTCCCCTGAGGACCACACAAAAGGAACACTGGGAGACATCCTGATTGCCCTCTAGAGCATACAGATTTTTTGTGTGTGAGTCCTGAGAAAGCAGAGACTTGGATTCACAATCTCTGGCTTCCTGGAAGTGTACATATCTGATGCCATCTCAGACTTCTCAAGGAATATTCTGACCCTAAAAAACTTCACTTTATCCATTGTGGAAGCTTCTTTGAGAACTATTAATACTATTTCAGATGAGAATAGATACAATTTGGCCAGACCAATTTTCCTCTCAGAATCACAAACTTAAAAGTGACTGCCTTTTTAATTATCACAGCAAATAAGCTATAAAGACAGAGACAATAGAAAAGGTAGTCATGAGTCCCCTTCTTCTCTCTTCCTTCTCCTGATCTCTTGGTGGCTGTCATGTGGTTGTTGATTTTCAGTGCAAAATAAACATAATGGCATTGTAGCTGTTTTCATTATTTTAGTCTTTATTTTTTGTTTGTTTGTTTTTTATTTTAGTCTTTAGAATAAGGATTGATGACTACGGCCAAACCTGGAAATGGGCATGCCCTTCTTGATGCCAAAGAATGCAAATCAATTCAGAAAACTCTTCTTGCTCTCCCCTCTTTACATTCTTCAAGTGGGGTTTGTCACTAGTGAGGGATCACAGCCTCTGTATATTGCCACAAAAGCTATGCACTGAACAACTTCAGAGAGTGCCACTCACACAGATTATAGTAGGAATGGCATTTTCCCAGAGTTGTCCAGTGCACAATTTGCCCAACTGTATACAGCAACCCAAGGGCGACAAAAAGAGAGGTAAAAAGGATCCCTGAACATTGATTAAAAGCAGCAATCCCTATCTGACCTAGTTTCCCTGAGGTTTTTAGTACTAGATCATCCCAAAACTAAAGGCTGCAACCAACCTTGATCACTATCATAGAAGCAGCACATTTTTTTTCTAGCTCTGCTTCCATTGACAGAATAGCTAAAGAATAAGGCTGAATTATGTAACACATCCAAATAGGTAGATGTTGGTCAGAGTTCTAAAATATAGCACTTATCAATATATGTTTCTCAAAATATTGTTTTAATGGGATAGTCATAGATCTTGTGTAATAAGTAGTATCATACAGAATCATTTCACTACTACCATTGTAGTATCATACAGAATAGTATCAATATTTTGAAATGTGAATAGTGTTACTATTCCTAGTAATTCTCTGTGTTCTGCCTATTCATCCCTCCCTCCACACTAACCACTAATGACCACAGATTTTTTTACTGTCTCCACAGTTTTGCCTTTTCCAGAATGTCATATAGTTGGAATCATACAGAAGGTAGCTTTTTCACATTGGCTTCTTTCATTAGCAATACGCATTTAAGTTTCCTTCATGTCTTTTCACAGCTTGATAATTTATTTCTTTTTAATGCTGCACAATATTCCATTGTCTGGATGTACCACAAGTTTATTTATCCATTCACCTACAGCAGACATCTTGGTTGTTTCCAACTTTTGGCAATTATGAATAAAGCTGCCATAAACATCCACGTTTAGTTTTTTGTGAGGATGAAGTTTTCAATTCATTTGGGTAAATGCCAGTGAGCACAAGTGATGAAACTCAGATAAGAGTATACTTAATTTTATAGGAAATTGTCAAACTCTCTTCCAAAGTGGTAATACCGTTTCACATTCCCACCAGGAATGAATGAGAGTTTCTGTTGCTCCATATTCTCACCAGCATTTGGTATTGTTAGTGGTTTGGATTTTGGCCATTCTAACAGGTATATAATGGTACCTCACGGTTGTTTTAATTTTCAATTCCCTAATAACATATGATGTTGAGCATCTTTTTATCTGCTTTCTTGCCATAATGTGTATCTTCTTTGATAAAGTGTATGCTCAGGCCTTTTTGCCCATTTTTTAATCAGGGTGTTCATTCTCTTATTGCAGAGTTTAAGAGTTGTTTATATATTTTTGGATAACAGTCTTTTATCAGGTGTATCTTCTGCAACTATTTTCTCCCAGTCTGTGACTTATCATCTCACTGTCTTGACATTGTCTTTTGCAGAACAGAAGTTTCTAATTTTAATGAAGTCCAGCTTATCAATTGTTTCTTTCATGGATCATGTCTTTGGTATTGTACCTAAAATGTCATTGCCCTATCTAAATTCATCAAAGTTTTCTCCTGGGTTATCATCTACAAATTTTGTTGTTTTGTGTTTTATATTTAGGTCTATGATCCATTTTGAGTAAATTTTTGTGAAGAGTATAAAGTCTAGGCCTGGATTCATATTTTGCATATAAATGTCCAGTTGTTCCAGGACCATTTATTGAAAAAACTTTGTTTCATTGTAGTGCCTTTGCTCGTTTGTCAAGATTAGTTGACTATATTTATGTGGGTCAATTTCTGTGTGCTCTAATTTGTTCCACTGATCTAGATAGTCAGATTTCAGAGCCCATACTCTCAACCACTAATGTACTGAATCTCAATCTCTCTCTCTCTCTCCCTCTCTCTTACCCTCACCCTCTCCCTCTCCCTGTCCCTGTCCCTCTGTCTATTTCTCTCCCCATTAGATTGTAAGGTCCCTAAGGTAAAGAACAATAATATTTTTTTTGATGTATTGTCCATCCTAAATATTTAGCATAGAGTAAACAAATGTTGATTGAAAGAAGAAAGGAGGCCGGGCACGGTGGCTTACACCTGTAATCCTAGCACTCTGGGTAGATGAGGCGGGAGAATTGCTTGAGGTCAGGAGTTCGAGAACAGCATCAGCAAGAGAGAGACACTCCACCCCCACCCCATGTCTCTACTAAAAAAAAAAAAAAAAAAAAAAAAAAAAAAAAAAAAAATAGAAAAAATTAGTGGGCCTTGTGGTGAGCACCTGCAGTCCCAGCCACCCAGGAAGCTGAGGCAAGAGGATCGCTTGAACTCAGGAGTTTGAGGTTGCTGTGAGCTAGACTAATGCCGCGGCACTCTAGCTCAGGTGACAGAGCAAGAGTCTGTCTGGAAAAAAAAAAGGAAAGAAAGGAAAGATGGAAAAGAGAAAGGAAGAGAAAGAGGACAGGAAGAAAGAAATGTGGTAATTAAACTGAAAAACAATTAATTAATTTATAGTTGCAGATCTTGTTGTTGACTTTGTGTCTGGGAATAAGCTAGGGTGAGTCATGTTTCTCTGTCTTGTACCAAAGGGTCCTGAATGATACGGCCAGTTGGGAGTGAGAGCAAACATAGCCCCACTGCAGCAAAACACTTCAAAAATTTTCCTGTGACCATTGTCTCCAATTTCTCCTGTTCCATTCTCTCTTAAACTTACTCCATCCTGGCTTTTACTCCCACCACTCCTTGGAAACTGCTCTCATCTCAAGATCAACAATGTTTACCTGATTCCTAAGTCCAACTGTCTTATTTTACTTATCAACATTTAACACTCAGTCTTTCTTGATACATCTTCACCATCTCATTTACTGGATACCACATTTTCTGGGCTTTTCCCATTCCTCCCTGGTAACTTTTATTCAGTCCCTTTGCTGACTTCTCTAGTCTACTAAAATCTTAACCTATATTTCCTTGGTGGTATCATACACTCATGTGATATAAATACCATCCACATGCCAATGACTCCCAAATTTATAAATCCAGCTCGGATATTTTTTCTGAACTCCAGACTCATATATTCATTTTCTAGATGATACATTCACTTGATTGTCTAAAATAAATCTCAGACTCCACATGTCCAAAGCGGAATATCTCATTCTTTACTCCCTCATCCTGTTCCACCATTAGCTTCCCCATCTTAATTGAAGGCAAGTTTATACTTCTAACTTCTCAGTCATCATTGACTCCTGTCTTTCTCTCACACTCCACACCTAGTCCATGAAGAGATCCTGCCACCTCTCCCTTTGGCATAGATCCAGAATCTTACCATTTTTCTCCACCTCTCCCAATACTGTCCTCACTGAGTCATCACCATGTCTCACCAGGATTACTTAAATGGCTTCCTAACATGTTCTGCTTCTATTTTTCTCCACACTAGCCTATTCTCCATCCAGCATCAAAAGTGATTCTCTGAAAATGTAACTTAGCTCTTGTCCCTCTTCTGCTCAAAACCCTCCATTGAACCCTATTTCACTCAGAGAAAACATCCAAGTCATTAAAATGCTTTTCATGTGCTCTTTAACGCAGCATTCTTGTCACTTCTTTGACCACCTATCCTCTTCTCCCTCTCATTTACTCTGCCTCCAACCACACTGGCTTCCTGTCTTTCCCTCAGAAGTACTAGTATGTGCCCACCTTAGGGTCTTTGCTCTGGTTGTTTCCTCTGCCTGGAGGACTCTTTCAAAAAACAATTTGCTTAGCTAATATTTTCACCTCCTTCAAGTCTTTGTCAAAACTGTCACTTTCCTAATAAAGCCTACCCTGACCATCCTATTTAAGACCAACTTGCTCCCCTAAACATACATCTGGCAATCCCAATTTTCTTTAACAAACATTTTTCTTTTATCCGTAGTACTTACCACCTTCTAAAATAAACCTAAAGTTACTTACCTATTTTCTTTACTTGTTTATTTTTGTGTCCTTACAGTAGAATGTAAGTTCTAGAAGAATTTCCATTTAAAAAATCATATACCAAAAACATCATAAACCAAATTACACAACAAACAGAAATGAAAAAATTGCAAGAGATATGAAAAAGGTTAATATTCTTAGTAATAAAGAACTCATAAAAATTGATGAAGAAAATATGGAACACCACATATGTAGTAGACAAAGACAGGAACAACTTATTAAACAAGAAATACAAATGGCAAACAAACATTTAAAAGATTGACATAATTAGGAACCAAAGAAATACAACTTTAAAGATGAGATGTAGTGGTGGGGGGGGGGGGGAGCCAAGATGGCTGACTAGAGACACAGCTTATTGGACTGTCCCAGCTGAAGGGTAGAAGGTTGGACTGAGGAGAGCAAAGAACAATTGTGGCTTAGGTGTGGATCACAGGGAGAGATGGCAGAGGTGGCCAGGGACCCCACTAGAAAGGGCTGTGAAGCTCAGAAAAAGGAAGAAGAGAAGAAAGGACAGTAGTGTGGACCAAATCCAGAGAGGCCCAGAGCCCACTAAAAGGGTAAAGGGGGGTTTCCTCCCCACAAGGGTGACTCTGGTGAGCAGCAGGACACAAAACTCTCACCCCCCATCCCGGAAAGTGACACAAGAGACCAGAGAGCCAGCATTCTTACACCTAGTCCCCTCCTCCTTTGCACCTCCTCCATTCCTGACATCACAGAAAGTAATTGTGACTCAAGCCAGCTTTTACCTGTAGCCCCTCCCCACCCCCACAGCAACTGCTAGAGTGCTCTGCACTGAGAAGACTTTCTCTGCAGCAGGGGTACATTCCTGGCGAAGTCTGTCACTGAGAGTGGAGCTACCACAGCAGCACTTCACAGGACTCCCTACTGGCAGCTTGGATAGTCAGGCAGGACCTGGTGCCCCCTCCACACACACACACACACAAAAGCAGTGCAGGGAGACTGCAGCCCCTCCCCTCCCATAGCAAGTAGAAGAGTGCTCTGTGATGAAAAGCCTGTTTCTCTGCACTAGGGGTGGGTTCCTAGCCAAGCCCACCACCGAGGGCAGAGCTGCTGTAGGGGTGTAACTCAAGAGGTTCATCAAACCTCTAAGGCACTCCAAAGGCAGCTCAAGACCAGCACTCTTCTGCCTGGCACAGTCAGGGATTGATCATCAGGGACTCAGAGACCAGCCTTAGCACCCTCAGTTCTCGATTGAGAGACCTGATGACAGGGAACCAGGAAAAGAACTCTAGAAATATGAAAAATCAAAGTGAAAAGACACCCCCAAAAGAAAACAATAATTCCTTACCAATGGATACCAACCTAATCGAAAAGATTAAAATGACGGATGAAGAATTTTGAATATGGATTATAAGGAGCCTCAATGAAATACAATAGAAAATAGAAACCCACCACAAAGAAGTCACAAAAACAATGCAGGAGGTGAATGAAAAATTCTCCAAAGAAATCGAATTATTAAAGAAAAACAAAACAGAACTTCTGGAAATAAATTCATTCAAGGATTTACAAAACACAGTGGAAAGCCTTAAGAATAGGCTAAATGAGGCAGAAGAAAGAATACCAGAGCTCGAAGATAACACCTTTGAGCTAAACAAGTCAGTTGAAGAGAAGGAACATACCTCAAAACTGTAAAAACCACATACGACAAACCCACACCCAACATCATGCTGAAGAGAAAAAATTGAAAGCATTCACACTTAGAACTGGAACCAGACAAAGTTGCCCACTATCACCACTTCTATTCAACATAGGAGGGTGGAGGAGGGGATGGGTAAATTCACACCTAAGGTGTACAATGCACACTATCTTGGTGATGGGCACACATACAACTTTGACTCAAACTGCACAAAAGCAAATTATATAACCAAAACATTTGTACCTCTGTAATATTCTGAAATTCAAAAAAAAAAAAAAAAAAAAGGAGCAGAAACTTATCTGTAATCCCAGTGAACAGTGATTACAGGGAATTACTTTTATCATTTTGGGAATATTTCTTTCCAGTTTTGTTCCTACTCTTTTGAGTTTATCTACATGACATCAGGCTCAAAATATGAAAATATCCCATTTTGTATCTATTTTTGTATACTGCTTTTTAAAACTTTGTATTATTAGCCTCTTATTCTATACCATTAAAAATTTGTAGGAGCATTAGAAAAAGATGAGACATGAATGTTTTTCTTCTATAAATGTAGAAATAAATTTTTAAAATACTATTCATATCTGATAAGGATATCATAAGATGGCATCCTTATTATCATATATTTTGAGGATATATTTTAGGAAGCAATTTAGCAATACGTATTGAGAACATTAAGTTGTATATACATTTTGATCTTACAATTTTCTTTTAAATAATCTTCTCCAGAGAACTCTTCAAAATTAAACAAGCTTTTAAACCCAAAGATTTTGTTGCATTATTTTAAGATTGAAAAATTGAAACTAGCCTAAATCCATTAGGGAAATGTTATAAAAGTAAGACTTATTATTAATATTATGCAGCTTTAAAAATATTTAGAGTTTTAATTACATGAAAAATGCTAATGTAAGCAGAATACCAAAATGTAAATGCTTATGATCTCATATATGTAAAGAAAAATGGTTAAGACAAAAAAGGTCAGAGGAAATATGACAAGTTTCTACCTGAATTTATGTCTGCTTGATAAAATTATTCAGTAATTTTTGATTTCTCTTAGCTTTTCTGAATCTTCCAAATTTTTGCAATGAACAAATATTACTTTGACAATCAGAATTTTAAAAAACAATTTTGAAAAATTGCAACAGTGGTATCTGGTAAGAATTAGATAAAATGGCTTATGTATCAGAATTTATCACAGTGCCTGGTATGAGATTAGTAATCAGTAAGTATTGTTTTCCTTCCCTGCCAAGTCAAGATGCAGGGTAAATAGTTTAGTATTTAAGAATTCAGGTTCTTTCTTGGAGAAAACTGAATTCAGATATTGGCATTCCCATTTATTAGATGTGAGACTTTGAGCAAATTAATTAATTTATCTAAGCTTCAATGACCTCACCTATAAAATAAAAATAACAGTAATATCTAACTCATTGGATTATTGTGGGAATTTTTTAGTTTATTCATGAAAGTTACTTATCTCAGTGCCTAGGATGCAAGCTTTCAATAAATATTAACTAATAATATTTGTATGACAAAATAAAATGTCAGCTCCATACATGAATAGACCTTTGGATCCACATAATGAATTCAAAAATGTGTAAACAAAATAAGTTTCCATTTAATCAGAGGAAGAGACACAGAATTGCATGCCAAATGGGCAGAGTGTCAAACAGAGTAGAATCCTTGGTCCAGTGTGAGAAAAGGAGTATCAGATGTTTGAAATAAGCTCATCAAAGGATAGGTTCTTTGGGGTAATGTCTATCCAGCTGAGGGAATCTCAGCAGAGATTCCCCCTTTAGGGAAACTGGCTTTGGCCCAGCAAGTGGAGAATCCAAGCTTTCATTTTTACCGCTGCTGAGGGTAGGGGGCAGGCAAGAGCAGAAAAGCCATGTCTTCTCTAAATTAAAAAAAACAAGCACACATTTCCCCAAATGCACCCAAAGTGCAAGCACTAGGGACAGAAGAACTCTGAGATCCAGGGGAAATGAAGAGTAGGTGAAAGGTTTATCTACAGACGTTGTTCCCTATTCTCAATCAGTACCTGAATTAACTTCTTCAACAAAAGGCAGATGCCTGTATTCATGAATGTAGAACACAGAAAATATGTGAGTGTGGAAATGTAAGTCTGAGAAAGTGCCTTTCTACCTTACAGTTTGTAGCTTTTAAAAAATTTTTTTTAGATTTTTTTTCATTATTTCCAGATTATATCAATTGGAAAAGAAAAAGAAAAATTAAAAGAAAAATAACTATATTGCCTTCATTTAATCCTTTCTGCTATTGCCAGAGTTTGTGTGACCTTTATTCTAAATTCAGCATTCACCTTTAAACAAAATTTACTGAGGAAAAGTAAGACCCAAAATGTAAACTAATGCCATTTTTCCTTTTTATTTCTTTCAGGGAAGAAAACTAGATTGGGGGTAAGATATGGCTCCTTCCAATGAGAGAAAACAATATAAATCTTTTCCAGAAGCTGATGGTTATCATTCCTCATAACATTGCATTCAACTTTTTAAACTTAACTTCTAATCCCTACCTAGGTTTATGAAATGCTGTCATTCACCGAAAAGTAAAGCCTTTAGAATGCCCTGTTGGGAATTTTCTTTCTCCTCAACCCTGGCTGGCACAGAGGCTTACTTCATTGGCTTTAAATCCAAGTAGCAAATGAAGGGGAGACAATATCCTACGTGGTAAGTCAAACATAGCACAAATAGAGGATTTCAGAGCATCTTACAACATTCTAGGAATAGCAAAAGTCACAAAAAGTGCTTAGAGAAAGAAGAAGATCCAGAAAAGTAAGTACCTTGAAAGATAATATTTTATAATAGTTGTTTCAGATTTCAAATTAATATATGTTGCCCATAGAAATTTTGGAAATATAGACATATAAAGAAGAAAATTATAGAACCTATTGTCTGACCTTCTAATACTTACTTCTATTAATTTTAAGTTTTATTTCTTTCCAAGAATTTTTATATCCCCTTATACTAAATTTTTCTACAAAAATGTATATAAAAAACTACATCAACTCACTATGCAAAGAGCTCTGTAAAATATAAAGAAATGTAAAAAACCTTGCTACTCAAAGAATCAGCAATACCTTGTTGCTTATTAGAAATTTAGAATCCCAAGCCCCATCTATTCCTTTTGAGTCAGAATCCACATTTTAGCATGTTTCCTAGAAAATTCTTCTGCACTTCTGTGATGAACTTCTTTATTATTTTTTCTTTATCTGTAATCTTTATTTAATAAGTGTAAATGTTTTAAAAGCTCTTGCCATTTCTAAATTATTCACCAACAAAATTTTTTACTAGTTTATATTTCCTATAAAAGCTTTTCTGAGTGTCATTTCATTCACTGGTGTCATGAGTTTTCATCTTTTCTAATTTAAAAAGCAAAAGAAAAATTATATTTTTCATATTTAAATCAACAACTTTCATGTTATAAATTTAACTCCCACGATGTACACTGAAATTTTATACTCACTTCTTAAAATGTCCCTTAAGTCTGTTACAAAGAATAATATTTCTAACTTTAAAGACATTTTATCATACATTTTATCATGTTCTAAAATATCCATTGTAGGCCGGGCGCGGTGGCTCACGCCTGTAATCCTAGCACTCTGGGAGGCCGAGGCGGGCGGATTGTTTGAGCTCAGGAGTTCGAGACCAGCCTGAGCAAGAGTGAAACCCCATCTCTACCAAAAATAGAAAGAAATTAATTGGACAGCTAAAAATATATAGAAAAATAAGCCGGGCATGGTGGTGCATGCCTGTAGTCCCAGCTACTTGGGAGGCTGAGGCAGGAGGATTGCTTGAGCCCAGGAGTTTGAGGTTGCTGACACCACGGCACTCTAGCCCGGGCAACAGAGTGAGACTCTGTCTCAAAAAAATAAATAAATAAAAAATAAATAAATAGATAAAATAAAATATCCATTGTAATATGAGAATATAGTAGGTACTCAGTAAACTTTTGTTGAATTTTTGAAATGGTTTAGGACAATAATTAGTTATAAAACAAAATGAAGTTTAAAAAATAAGCCTGAAAAGATTGTACCTATCACATAATTGTTCAATAAATGGTAGCAAAATAAAGGTTATAGAAAATGAACTACACTTCATGATGGACAGTAATCAAAAGCTGATGTTATTTTAAAAGCATTTTACCGAAAATATGTTATGAAATATTGGTACGTAATTACTTAAGTACTGAAATTATATAAGATGGGTAGTATTACAGCCTGTTCTTAAATTATCCAGAAACAGAAATCCCAAGTCGTTTTGTTATCTCGTCATTTCCTATCTAAGGAAAAAAATAATATATGGAGACAGAGACAGAAACAGAGACAAAAACGGAGAGAATAGTAAAATAAAGTGGTTATTTTTTAAAAAAATGGGTTTCTCTAAGAAATTTAGTGACCTTTTCACTGGACTAAGACCTAAACGAGAAGGTCAAACTTCAGCTGACAGCATTGTGGTGAGAAGGTCTTTCCTGCCAGGTTATGAGATGTCACAAAGGTGAACAAAAAAGAGTGAGCTATCTCCTGCTCTCTGAAGTCGGAGGCCCTGGACCCATTATAAATTAGAATATGAACAGCCACAAAGGATGATCTCCATTCCAAAGAAGGAAGAACAAACATATGAAAGAGAATTGACATGAAAATCAAGTAAAACTTAATTATTTTAAATAACTTAAGTTCCCCACACCTAGGAAAATTATATCCCAGGGGGCTGAGAGAATTTACAGATGTGATTTCAAACCATTATTGATTTCTTGAAAGAAATCTGGAGAATAAAAGAAAATTTCTAAAAACTGAAAATCGAGCAAAGGTACCAGTTCTTTAATGTCATAAAGGTGAAGTTTAAAAGTTATTTCCCAAAAGTTTTTATAAACCAGCTGTTTAATAATATATAGAATGGTTTTTGAAGATATTGTACTATTTTTACCACTTTTGTACCATTTATCTATTTACAGCTTAGCTATCTGTGTACAATTGCTGATAATAATAGACGTTATCCTACAAAAAGTTTAAAGTGAACTGAAAAAGCATTTCTTATGTTCTACAAATTTTAATCAAAGATTTAGATGAAACACATGTGAAATATGTATCAAATCTATAGGCAATAAAAATAGAAAAGAAAGGTAATGTTTTGAAAGTCAAGGCAAAGCCTAAAAGATTTTCAAAGACTGAACACCTTGGTAAAATTCAATCATTAGTTTCCCTCACTTCAATACTTAACAACATAAGCATCAGATAGGCAAATCTGGTTTTAAAGTGGTTCTTGTGGACAAGTTTTGAGGGCTTTAGTAAATGCCAAAACTAAATGAAAGTCAAAACCGTAAAGTAACTGCCCAAAACACTCATGCCCACTTCAGTCTGCATGAGTTCCTAGAGCAAGAGAGGTTATAGTAGCTCTGTGCTGTGTCAATCACACAGTATGAGTTCAGTTGCCGTAACATCATACTTTCAGAAAAACGTGAGCAATCAAAAGAGGGCAACTAGGATGATGAGCACCTGGAAACTATGTTATATTCAATTAAAGAAGCCAAGAGTGCTTAGTCTAAATAGAGAAGATTCAAGGAGGACACGGGCAGCTTCCTGAAATATTTTTAAATGCTGCTGTGTAGACTTACTCTGAGCATTAGTATAATGTAGTAGAAAGAACATTAATCTTGCCCAGCGCTGCCACTTACTGTCTGTGCATCTGGACTGGTTACTCAGCCTTCCCATGCCTCAGTTATTATTTCTGTAAATTTTTGGAAGCATAAGAAAGATAATGCGTATTCAAAATCCTAACAGAGCACATACCTATGATGGGCTCATATGAGTGTTAATTTCCCATCCCTGGGGCAGAAGATGAAAACAAATAAATGAAAATGGGAGAGTGATTCAGGAATGTAAGAGAGAACAAGGAAGTTTATTGCAACTTCTAAAACTGAAAGCTGCTCTAAAAGTGATGCCCTGGGTTGCTTTGTAATGAGCTCTTTGTCATTGATTATTCCAGCAGAAGCTACATAGCAAGAAGGTGGAAGAGGGAGGCTCTTTACTGGTGGAGGGGAGGCCGCAGAGCCCTAAAATCTCTTCCGGCTCCAAGATTCAGTGAGTTCATATCAAGAAGAAAATGTGATTTTTAAGGTTCCATTCTAACCAATGATTTCTCTGAGGCTGGTGAACGTGAGCAATACATCATTCTAAGACATAGAGGGCCAGACGACAATATGTTTATTTCCTCTAGAATACAGGAGAAAAGAGGAGAACAAGGGGCAATGTTCCATTCTGTTAAGTGGGTCCCAAGGACGTACCACATTGAACAATTGTTCTTTGTGCTACAAAAACAAGTAGAAAATCGGGACTCAGGAAGGCGGTAGGAGAAAAGGGGATAACATATCTAACTGGTGGAAAAATGAAAAATAATAGAAGTAATAATAAACCAAGGCACCAACAAATAGAATTATAACACCCAAAAATGCAAAGAAACGATTGCCCGTATCCTTCTTGTGTGCCTCGTCAGTGTTTGTTATTGCTTCTTAGTATCTTCTTGTTTGTTTTCATTCTATTTCTTTGTTAATCGCTGATCTTGATTTTGAGTAAATGGATGGGGGGTGATCTGCCTCAGGTTAGGGATAACTATAGAGCAGCTGAATATTGCATATCACAGAGGTCAGGCGAGAGTAAAATAGCCCTGCAGATAACTGCCTTTCTGCCCTTCCCGAGTCAGTCGTTGCAGAGGGATCACCTCTTCTTGAGATACTGCCACACCCTTGTGGCAGGTCTCCTTTTCGACGACCAGTTGATGCCATTTTATGAGCACATTTGAGGATAAATTAAGTTCAACTCTTGACGTTGAACTATGTTGTGTATTATTTGCGTGTTTTTTAACTATTCTTATTACATAAATAAGATATTCATGTAAAAATGAGAATAAAGGGGAAAAAGCCTACGTGGTATGATTTGAAGGGTACTTGGAAGAGCCTACCTCCTTCCCCTCAGATGATGTGGTGACATCTACGGCACAAACATTCATTTCATTAAT
Organism: Indri indri; assembly: GCA_004363605.1. Taxonomy (NCBI): domain Eukaryota; kingdom Metazoa; phylum Chordata; class Mammalia; order Primates; family Indriidae; genus Indri; species Indri indri. The sequence goes on along the minus strand of RJWJ010034398.1, from coordinate 1,491 downwards.
TTCACGTACTTTTTCCCCAGGATGGTGACATTTTGGACACATTTACACTGGAAGTCCTTTAAAGTGGTGAGAAAATGATAATATAGGAGGCAAAAAGCATGGACTCTTATCCTAACTCTGTCACTTACTGGTTTGGGAACTCGGGCATTTAACCTCTTTGAGCCTTTATCTCCTCACATATGAAATGGAGATAATAACCCTTGCTATGGCTCTCCTGTAACGTAATTAAGAAAGCCAAAAAAGATAATACATGTTAGGCGTAAGGGTTAACTTGTCCAAAACTGATCCCCTTCAAGCTGCCCTTCTAAAGAGAAAGTTGCTTCCTGCAAAGCACGATGGAAAAGAAAGCAGCTATGGTCCAGTGCTTAAGGTAATCACTTCATCACCTGCTGATGTAGAGAATCCTTTTATTAGCTTGTTGTTTCCTAAAGCTGCAACAGCAAAGCTTAGACCACAGCCTCCAATCACACCAGAAGCCCTGGTACCCAGTCTCCCCCAGCCACAAACTCTGAGCCTGGAAATAGAACTAGAGGCAAGTTTTCTTCATTTCAACATTATATCCAGCCCTAATCACATTAGGAGAGCAGTTATTGCTTCCCCAATCATGCAGCTAAAACACCTACAGCCCAAATGTTGGGGTGCCCCTCTTGGAATGCGATGTCCTAGATTTCTGTGTGCCACTGCTGTTATAATTGGCAAAGGGGACCTGCACACCTGTGGTCCTGGTCCTGGGTCCATGAGTTTCCCACAGTAAATGAGGCTCTGGTAAATCTGGCACGTGTGCCATCTGGTCACGTTCCCTGGTTGCGTGATAACATGGCAAAGGGAAACTGCTCCGATCTTCACAGATCAGGCTTACATTTATATGGGAGTTTATTGGATTTTTTTCCTAGGGAGCTAATGTTGTTAAGAAAAGGTAGACAGAGCATTTGAGCTCTGGGCTTCCAGATGAGACAGCAGTAAAAAGGCAAGTGAAACAGGGATGAGAGGTCCATATGTCAGACTTCCTCTGGGCTAAACTTTGGCCTAAATCAAAGTCTAAAATTTAGATAGATTTCTCTCTTTTCCCCTATATTCAAAAAAACACAGCCAGTTTCTCCAGGGCTAAATAAACCATTAAATCAAAGGATACTAGAGAGAAAAAAAGGTTGCATCCAAACCTCACTTCCACAAAGTAGCCTGTTTTGAAACAATGTTTTTTGGTGCTGCTTTATTATGGTCATGTAAATACAGTGTGTTCCTCACTTCCGCAAGAAGTTCCACAGGGGAGCTGGGTGATCGGGGAGGCACTGTGAGAAGGGATCACCCCAGAAGTTTTGCAGATTGAAACCTAGGTGGCCTTAAAACAAATCACCGCATAGCCATCAGGAAATGTCTTTATCATTTAAGACTTAATGGTATCCCTGCCAGGGCAGATAGCCTATAATTAAGAAAATGGGAGCTCTGATATGTCTGGTAGACAAAAAAAAGTCTTTTCTTAAAAATGGAATT
>RJWJ010034397.1:0-17281 GCA_004363605.1 Indri indri | reverse complement strand
CTCACAGCAACCTCAAACTCCTGGGCTCGAGCAATCCTACTGTCTCAGCCTCCCGAGTAGCTGGGACTACAGGCATGTGCCACCATGCCCGGCTAATTTTTTCTATATATATTTTTAGCTGTCCAATTAATTTCTTTGTATTTTTGGTAGAGACGGGGTCTCGCTCTTGCTCAGGCTGGTCTCGAACTCCTGAGCTCAGGGCGATCCGCCCACCTCGGCCTCCCAGAGTGCTAGGATTACAGGCGTGAGCCACCATGCCCGGCCTTGCCTGTGATTTTTATCAGTGTGCACACCTCTTATGGTCCCTTTGCACCTCACCCTTCCATGTCCACTCCCCACTACACGATGGGCTCCTTGATGGCAGGGTAACTCTTGCCTCCATCAGCATATCCACAGGGCTGTGCACAGTGCTTGGCACACAGTGGACTCCGTACATGTTTAGTAGTGAGAAGCCCTCAAGCTGTATCGTAACGGTATATACCCCTATTGATTCCCCAAAGCCCACCATGACTCAGCAAAGGTGTTGATTCAGCGAAGTCCCTTTGGAGGGCTCCAAATGACCTGTAAGAAGTGGATCATCACATCACATAGGAGCTAACCTTGCAAAATAATCAAAGAGTAGTTCTCTTGATTACCAACCTCTAACCTTCTACGTAAACCCCTTATTTTGGTCCTAACCAGTGTTTTCAAATGGTCCCAACAAGCTTTCCCCAAATAAAATTGCACTTGTCTTAAATCCCATTCCACAGAGACATTCAAAGTGAAAGGCCAGCTAATCTTACAATGTTTTAATGTTAGTCATTGTAAGTAAATTTTTAAACGGATATTCTAGGAAAACATTGCATACACACACAAAAAGATTTTTAAAATGTGAATTTTAGGATCAATGAAAGAGATATTTTTGGATAGATTGAATATCTGCTGCTTCTCTAAAAATATCAGTTACCCATTCCATCTACAACAAAACATCCTTGACAAGACCATATTTGAGTACTTGCACTTTTGAATTAATAAAGTAAATTACTTCTAGTAATTTAAGGAAGGCATATATCTCAAGATGTCAAGGAAGTAAATTCTGATACATATGCCCTGACAACAGCATCTGGCTGTAGTTCTGTGAGAAAGAAGCCAGAGTTCCTGGGATGGGTTATAAATTCCCTTAACCTGTTCAGCTATTGATGGTTGTCCTGCCTCAGTCCCAATACTCCCTGTTATGCCTATTAGAAGATAGTCATTTTTTGCGGGGCATGGAGGTTCACGCCTGTAATCCTAGCACTCTGGGAGGCTGAGGCAGGTGGATTGTTCGAGCTCAGGAGGTGGAGACCAGCCTGAGCAAGAGCGAGACCCTGTCTCTACTAAAAAAATAGAAAGAAATTAGCTGGACAACTAAAAAGATACATATAAAAAATTAGCCAGGCATGGTGGCGCACGCCTGTAATCCCAGCTACTCGGGAGGCTGAGGCAGCAGGATTGCTTGAGCCCAGGAGTTTGAGGTTGCTGTGAGCTAGCCTGATGCCACGGCACTCTAGCCCAGGCAACAGAGTGAGACTCTGTCTCAAACAAAAAAAAAGAAGATAGTCATTTTTTAAAAAAAGAACGAAGACAGTAGTACTTATAAAGCAGTGGTTTTCAAATTATTGAATTTCAAGGACCAATGCAATAAAAAAAAAGACAAAAAAACTCTTGACCAACCTCAGGCTGTTTTTTTTTTCTTTCTTTCTTTTTTTTGAGGTTGTCATTTTTTAAAGATTTCCAAATAAGGCTTGATATTAAGTAAATCATTTATGACCATAATCTTTTCTGAAAGAATAGCATTGTAACACCAAAGAATTAGGAAGGTCATAATTTCAGAGTAAGAAATAGTCCCTTAAATCAAATCTAGTTAACTTTAATAAAAGCTCTGTGAACTGTCCTATTTTTCTCCTGCTGAGGACCCCTCATGGACTGATGTTCATTCTTCAGTCACAAGGCCTATTATTTTGGGCTACTCATCTCAGGTAGCAGTTTAGCCCATGATACTGTACACATATTATCATTTTGTGTTGCCTTAAACTGAAAAGGATGGCATACCACTGGTCTATGGCAGTGGCTCTCAATGTATGGTCCCTGGACTAGCAGCATCAGCATCACATATTAGATATGCAAATATCTATTAGATTAGCTTTGAGAACCTATTAGAAATGCAAATTCTCAAGCCCATAACAGGCTTATTAAGCTCAAGGGATAAGGCCCAGCAATCTGTGTTTTATTAATAAACATACAGAATACTTCTCTTTTTTTTTCTTTTATTATTTATTTTTTCTTTATCTTTCTTTGTCCTTTTGCCCTGATCTGCTTCACATAGAACACTTACAAGTCTTCTAGGTGATCCTGATGAGAACACCAGTGTAGAGAACAGAGGTCTGGACCTGAGAGTTGAAAAGCCTATGTTCGGTTTCTATCTCTCACTAACTACAACCTCGAATGAGTCACAATATCATGTTCTAATTGCCCTATCTATATGATAGATAAAATCAGTTTCCTACAGCACAAGGTGGTTATGAAAATAAGTACGTGAAAGCTCAAGCTCCTCAGAGATAAGTCAACATAACACTATGCATCCAAGGTGTTGATAATAATAATCTTCATCCTGTTTTTACCAAGCTGCTCCAACCTGTCTACTCACAATATATTCTAAGCCTGTTTTTCAAGGTTCTAGTCACTCCACCCAACTTGGTGATATTATTTAATGAGCATACTTTTTATTCATCCATTCGATCATTAATAAGAACTTTAAGCAGTATAAGCCTAGTATCATTTTTTCTGAAAAACTACGTTTTCATTAGCTTTGAAGCACTCGTTAGCCTTTCCTCTTTCCCTAACTTTCTTGAAAATTCCTCTAAGGTATGCACTTACATAAAGAAAACAGACCTAAACAGAACTTCAGGTAGAGGCAAAAAATTTACTAAACCCATAAAAATGTACTGATTACCTTCCCTGCTTTCTCTATCACCCCTCATTTTAATATAAGAGTAGCATTCTTAACTTTCCCAAGATAAAACATAATTTTATCAGAACAATTTAAGTAATACCTTCTGCAGTTATCCATGAAGATATGATGTCAGACACTGAATCACAAGTTACATTGGCATCTACAAAATCATCTTTTATGCTTATGGAAGGCATTGGTAGTTTTAAGTAGGTTTTTAAAAAAACAAAAAACAAAAAACAAATTTTCATTTGTAAAGTTTGCCTTGCCCCTTGAAAGCTGTGTTATTATTCTTATTTTTTCAGTAAGTGCCACAGATAACTCTGAGCAGGTCAAATCTGTTATGGTCTTTACATATCCAGTCCCCCAAATATACCTAGTGTTTTGGAAACACTGTTAGAAAAATAGATATAAATCCCCTCATATCTAAACCTAATTTTAGTGATGTTTCCATTCATTGCCATCTTTCTCAGTTTCAAGACTTCTCTCTCATATATTTTTTCCCAACCCAAGACTTTTCTTTATACTGAGGATATTCAAAGGGACAAGATATGAAAAACTGTCACAGACCAAATCAATATTGTACCAGCTATCCAAAAAGTAACTATCCAAAACCAAACCAAACAGAAAACATCAGAAGCCTAAAGACTTACTTACCAATGACAGGGTTGCTATTTCTGTGAGCTGGTTTAGGGGGAGGGAGAGGGGGCTGCTTGGCAGGGACTGTATGAGTGAGGCTCGGGGTAGCAGTAGTGTTAGTGCTGGCGGGAGCAGTAGGCAGAGTCCTGGGTGCTGGGGAAGGGGTGACAGAGGAATTAACAGTCTTTGCGAGGCTTGTGGCAGCAGTGGTGGCAGCAGGTGCTGTGGTGGTGGTAGTGAAGATGGACCTTGCCGTGCTGCCAGAGGAAGCAGTATCCTTTGCTTGCCCTTCACTTGCTTCATGAGAAGAGGACAAAGGTCTTTTGGGAGGGAGTAAAGGCTGTTTGGGTACATTCTCAGGAACAGACTCTGCTTCAGAATTAGGCTGGCTTCCAGGTGAACCTGTGTAATAACATATGTTATGTAAAAGGAAAGAAATAGTAACAAGAGAGACTGAAAAAGCTAACATAGCTACGGATTCATAGTTAACTTCATCAATTATTTAATTTATAGATTAGTCTACAGGCTAGAGTTCTCAAGGTTTCTCAACCTTAACATACTTAAGAAATGTCGACTCTTAGCGGTACATCAAAACAAGACAAGAAAAGTAAAACGATGAAAAAGAAAAAAAAAAAAAGAAATGTCAGTACAAGAAGCTCAGTAAGAGATGCTCATTATGGTAATGATTCTTCACACAAGAGCCAGACTACTGGAGGAGAGGCTCATCCAAATTCCTTGGGTGGAAGAAGAGGAATGTATAGCTTGGAAAAATCTTATAGGTGTCTGACATTTAACATCCTCTTCCTTCCTTAAGAATCACAAATTTAGATATTTTGTGAATGCAGGAATGGGGTGGGAGGAATTCTACTTAAAGTCACTAGTTAAGGAATTGCTAAAGGAGAACATAATTCCCTCTTAATTTTACTTCTCCCTGTTCTCTTGCAAACCCCTGAGGTAAATGAGAATGATTGGTTCATGGCTCTTAAACTAAAAAATCCAGAATTTCTTACCTAGTCGCTTCTTTGGGTCTTCTTCTGGAATGGGTTGCCTAAGACTTGCTATTCTTACTGGCTCTTCCTCTGTGTGGACTGGACTAGAAGATCTGGCACTCCCTATGGGGGTGGTATGGCCATTCTTTAACATGGTGTGGCTCGACTTTTCTGGATCCTCACCACCTGCAAGGTAAATGAGGAAAGTGCAAAGTGACGGAATTGGCATGATCTGATAGGGAAAAGAGCTGGTGATTTCCAACCTCTCTTATCCCCTTGCACCCCTCTTCCTGTTTTAGCTTATTATTGAGATCTAGATTATCCGGATGCTATAGTACTAATTGAAGTTAAGTAATTTCTTTCTGTAATACACATTTGATTGTCTATTATTTGCCAAGAACTTTGCTATATGAATAAGACAGACTTCTTATAGATAAATAATTATAATGCTAAACGTCAGGAGCTACAATGGGTGAAGTGTTGTGGTAGGAATGAAGAAGAAACCATTCTCCTTGGGGTGGCAATGGGGCTGGGAAAGCTTCATAGAAAATATCTGAACTGGATCTTTTTTTTTTTTTTTTTTTTAACAGAGATAGGGTCTCGGGTCAGGCTCAGTGGCTTGTACCTATAATCTTAGCACTTTAGGAGGCTGAAGTGGGAGGATGCTTGAAACCAGGAGTTCAAGACCAGTCTGAACAACATAGTGAGACCTTGTCTCTACAAAAAACAAAAATAAAAAAATTAGCTGGGCATGGTGGCCCACACCTGTAGTCCCAGCTACTCAGAAGGTGAGGCAGGACGATCACTTCAACCCAGGAGTTTGAGGTTGCAGTGAGCTATGATGATGTCATGCACTGTACCCAGGGCAACAGAGCAAGACTCTGTCTCAAAAAAAAAAAAAAATAATAAAAAAATGAATAAAAATAAAAAAATAAAGAGAGAGAGAGAGAAAGAGAGACAGGATTTCACTATGTTGCCCAGGTTGGCCTTGAACTCTTGGGCTCAAGATCCTCTCACCTTAGCCTCCCTAGTAGCTATGACTACAGGTATACACTATTGTGGCTGGCTTTAAGATGAATCTTTTTTCTTTTTTTTACTCCCACTGATCAGTTTGATAAGATGAATACTGAAGGAGGAGTAGGAGCCTACCACAATGATGAAAGATAGTCTATTAAGGAAAAAGCCAGTCTATGAAGGACACCAAATACCACATAAAGGAGCCTGCACTGAATCCTACAAAACAAAACAAGGCAAAGAATTATAAGTAGTAGAGAGACATGATATGATCTATCTTTTAGAAGGTTAGCTTTGAGAGCTATGAGGATGGATTATAGATGGGCAGTGATTGGGACAGGATAATCAACAATAAGCTCAGTACTGTTAGACTGTAGGTGAAAAATAGAGGGTGACCAAGGGCAGCAGGAGTGGAAGGCAAAGGGTATCCGTCAGTTGATGGACAGATTAGAGGTAAACACGATATACTTGTAACATGATGATTTCCTACACATGAAACTGTAGGGATGATCACTAGGCTGGAGGCTTTGGGATGACCTGTAATCACCACTCCTTGCTATGAAAACCATAGGTGAGATTCCTTCATGGAGCAATCAGACAAACCCACTGCTGAGGTTTCCTAGACTTTTTTTTTGAGACAGAGTCTCACTCTTTTGCCCAGGTTAGAGTGAGTGCCGTGGCGTCAGCCTAGCTCACAGCGACCTCAACCTCCTGGGCTCAAGCGATCCTTCTGCCTCAGCCTCCCGAGTAGCTGGGACTACAGGCATGCGCCACCATGCCCGGCTAATTTTTTCTATATATTTTTAGTTGTCCGATTAATTTCTTTCTATTTTTAGTAGAGACGGGGTCTCGCTCTTGCTCAGGCTGGTTTCAAACTCCTGAGCTCAAATAATCCGCCCACCTTGGCCTCCCAGAGTGCTAGGATTACAGGCGTGAGCCACCGCGCCCGGCCTTCCCAGACTTTTTTGGAAGAGAAAACTGAAAGGATTGATGTTAGAGACTAAAAACTCTGTCTCTAACAGAGTGTCATGGAGATTGGAACCAGTTGCTCTATAGACGATGTCATTTGCTTTCCATAATGAGACACTTTGGGTAATATCATTTTAGTATCTCAAGTTAGTCCATTGAGTTCTCATAGACCACTCCCCTCTCACCTTGACCCGCCACCTCCTACTAGGAGATTAGACAGTGTCATTCTTCATGAAGCCCCAGTAAGAGGTGGAATTTGGGCTAAAAGTAATGAAGAGTCAAGGCAAAGGAAAAGGTACTTCTAAAGCTGAACTAATTTTTCAACTACTTTTAATTTTTAAAAAGGGGAGGGGGCAAGATGACAACAACTACACAAAAGTAATAAATTACTGCTCATGTTAATATAGCCCAGCTTTAACAAAACAGGATTTTCTAGACTATAAAGCAATGATTTTAAAGCCAACAAACCATATTGGTGAAAACCATATAGTGACAGTTTGTGAAAACCACATAGTGAAAGTTTAAAACACATTTTTGTTAATCAGTTTCTACTTAGCACATACTAGTAAAATATATGCAAAAATGATCAGTTATCTCAAGTCACTTAATAGGGATATCTACTTTGAAGAAGTATCATTTCTTATATTTAATGCAGAGAGTTTCTGCAATGCTAATAATGTAGCAGTATTATTGGGCTTGAACATCATTGACTATTCCCCCCAAACTCAGAAAATCTATTAAATATGTTATAATATAGTCAAGTGAGAACAATAATCAAGGCGAAAGCCATCTTTGAGTATGAAAAGGACTTAAAGGTTCAAACATTGCTTTTGGCCTAAAGTGCAGATCTTATAGGCCAGGCCCAAAGCCCTTTCCCCCTATGTTTTTTGATATGGAATAAAGCTTAGGTCATTCTCCGATTGGCAGAGTGGCATCTTTTTCCAATGGTTGCAACTCCTTTTTCAACTGGGCTTTTGAGGTTTTACACTTGCAGACTAAAAACAACTTGGATTAGGAACCAACAGGAAGCATAGGGCAAGAGATTGAATGAAGGTGAAAAACAAGAAAGAAGTAAAATACGGGGTTGTGAATAGTGAGCAAGAAAGGTGAGAGACAGGACAGGGCGCGGGGAGAGGAATGGCTATATCAAAAAAGCAAAGGCCAGAAAAAAAAAAAAAGCAAAAAAAAAGCAAAGGCTTTAGACAAGGGCCTGAGGTACCACAGTTCTGTGAAGAAGGAGGAAAACAAAAAAAAAGCAAGAGCCAAAGAGGTGCCACAATGGAGGCTTTATAATTGCACTTAACTACCTAAATACCTAGAAGAGTTTATGTCCTAACATAAAAAACAAATAGTGTTATGAAAAACAAAAGTTATACATGCTCATAACTAATCATGTAGAAAATTCAGGAAAAAAGGAAAAAACCCACCCATATTCCCATATCGACCTCCAGAAGTAATCAATGGCAATAACTTTTAATTGCTCCTTCACAGCTTGTTTTCTTGATACCTTCCATCACAATTTCTTAGTCAAATTTTACTGATTTTTCTTTTTCAGAAAGAAAGAAAAAAAAAAAAGCTTGTTTTCTTGGGTTAGTTTTCATATAGCTGAGATAATAAATCTTCAATATCTATAATTTAATTTAGTGAACTGGCAATACATTCACATGGCTTAAAACCTAAAAAGCATACAGTAATACTCCATCTATTTGCTTCCCCATCCTCCAAAAGGTACTTTTAAAACCTGGCTTTCAGATTTTGTCCCACGCAATGTAATTCAAATGAAGAGAAATGAAATGCAACCAATATACTAGAGTTCTATATTTACGATAACCTGCTTCATAAAAGTCATCCTTTGGAGAAAGACCTGACATTATTAAACTAGCAATGAGTGTTAAAATATCAAAACATGATCTTTGTGACAAATAATCAAAAGAGTAGGACAGTGTGACATAGGCATGGAGACAAAGTGGGTCAAAAAAGGGAAACTACGCACAGCACTGCAGTGGCCACAATGTGGAGGATGCAAAGAGACATAGGATTGTTTGCCCCAAGGATCCTTCACCAACCGCTCAATTTTACAGTTAAAGACCACAGCCAGACACTTGGAAAAAAGGGTGAACATTATTTTTAAAGCTCCACCCCCACCCCCCCCACCTTAACAACAGCAATAACGAAAGAAAGAAAGAATATTCCAATCCCTGGTCAGACCCAATCAAAGACCAAGTGTACAGACACAGGCATATGCTATTCGTTTGTAAACTCACCCTGCTCAGGGTCTTCCAACAGAACCCCTCTTTTAACCAGCTCTTCTCTTGGTTTTCGCATAGATATTTTTCGCTCTAAAACTAACATTAAATTGGAAAACAGCACTCAGAAATGTGGCAGTTGAAAGTTAACATTACTTTTAGCATTCTAAGTCTATAGTAAAAGAATAAAGTAGGTCAGATTTCTATTCCTAGGAAAGAGAAAAACAGGGAACCTAACTTCAAATTAAAAAATGTGAATTTCTTCCATAACCTGTGCTATTGGGAAAACATCATTCTAAAAAACTAGCCTTACATAACTGTAGCTTAACTGAAATCTCAATAATAAGATATTTACGGATGAACTTTGTGTTGATCGGAAGTGGGCAGAGTAGGAAAAAAGAAGCATCTTAGATTTATTTGCTACAGATCAAGAACTCCATTTGCTACTCAATAGATTCTTTAATCCCATCAAAATGCAAACCTGGGATTAGGACTATAGAATATAAGGTTTAGTGAATGACTACTTGGTTGTTTAATTCTGAAAGATTAAATTCTGTCTTCAAATAGACGGTTATGGAAGCTTGGGAAGAGAATGAAAAGTTAGATAATTCTAAAATAGAGAACTCTAACTTACAACACATATTTAAACCTTAGTACCTCACCTTCTGAAGTCTCTTTGAATTTATCACTACTTTTTTTTTTCCTCCATTTCCAAGGTTTGAAGATCTTGCCAAAGCCAGAGAACTTGCTCTTTCTTCTGGTGGGAGGTGTTGTGTCTCCTGCTTCCACACTGTCCATGACCATGCCTGGGTCTGCAGTGGGCTGGTCTGCTTCTTCTGTTGCATGGAGAGAAGAAGAGAGTGAAGAGAACAGCCAATTTATTATTTCAGCATAATCTCAAAAATGTCCCTTCCCCTCTCTTCCTGTGGTAGTTGGAAAGGATCACAGCAATGATAAACAATCATGCAGACAGTTAGACTCCTTGACATTTCCATGAACACAAAACATCAAAATCCATAACACATAAATTACTTAGGAGGAAAAGGAACCAAACCAAGCTGACATCATTTTAGGACAAAATTTGGTGAAACGATCAGAGCTAGCTCAAAATCTTTTAAAGGCACACGCACACGAAATGTGGATGTATTCTCGGTACGTATGAGATCTTGCCTCACTGAAGCAGGGAATTCCACCATTAGTCATTAGTGAGTGATTCATTATTCTCTGTTAAACATTGCCCTCTCCCTGCCCTTTTCAGGACATAAATAGTTCAGGGAGGGGTAACACATTAAGTGTTAACACCTTACTTGTATCTAATCTATCAGATAGTTTTCTCCCGTCACAAAAAGGACCCCAGGTAATTCTGGAGCACTGGAAGGTGCATGAGGTAGAGGGTGGTACATTAGAAAGAGGTAGCATTAAAATGGAGGGACATTTTTTGGAAACTAGAGGTGAGATTCCAGTCTGCCTATCACAGTACTGCTTTAGGGACAATCCTGATATTAAGGATTTGACATGAAACGTAACTGACATGATACATGTGCAGGATTGAAATGAAAGGCCATGAGCCCCTCATAATGACCACACATGCAGGGTTTAGTTAGTTAGCTTTAATGGCAGAGAAAGGAGCAGCCAAGGCGGGACTGAGAATAAAAAATAAAAAAAAAGCAGGAAGGCAACAAAAAAAGCAGGAAGGCAACACAATACAGCTTTGCACTCCACCTACTGTCCCAGGGTTCTCTGGAGAAGTCTAGAGGGGAAGAAAAATAGAGTCATGTGGAATAACCATCCTGGAATTAAAATGGAACCTCCACAGAAATACATCAAGGAACAGCATGCAATAAATTAATATGTTTACTGTAAACAATTTCATATGTGAAGCAAATAACACTTTTGGAGGGGGGTAAAAAGGGTATAATATGTACAAAAAAATCACTGTCCTCTTTTAATGCAGTAAATATTTTTTAGTAAAAGAAAATACACAATCCACAAGCATTAAATTTTTTTAAAAAACAATTTCCAAATTCAATCTTCTTTTAGTTGACAGAAGTCTAGGGAGGTCCATAGATCAGGGTCAGATTTACACAGTCGTAATTTAACTGCAGCGATGACTGCTGATGAATTAGTTTGCTGTGCCCAGAAGATTAGGGCAAAATAGGTTCCTGGTTACCAATGTGCAACAGATTGAGATGACAGAGGACAGTCATTCTTTTCTTCCTAGTTGCATGATTACTTGAGGGCATCTGGGGTCTCAACTAATTTAATTCTTTACATGAAATGTACTAGAATCTGATTATAACACTGTACCATATATTTCAAAATTTAGTTGCCAGAGACATTAGAAGAACTTCTGACATAATAATTTGTCCTCAATGGTATCCTGGGATGGACTCCATGAGTGGCACTAGGGTGAACACATGTAATTTTTTTTTTTCTAGATAGGGTCTCACTGTTGCTCAGGCTGGAGTACAGTTATGTGATTACAGTTCACTGCAGCCTCTACCTCCTGAGCTAAAGTAATCCTCCTGCCCCAGCCTCCTGAGTCACTGGGACTACAGGCACGCATCACCGTGCCTGACTAATTTTTTTAAAAAAATGTTTGTAGAGATGGAGTCTCACTATGTTGCCCAGGCTGGTCTTGAACTCCAGGCCTCAAGCAATCTTCTTGCCTCAACCTCTCAAAGTGCTGGGAGTACAGGCATGAGCCACCATGCCCAGCCTGCTTTTTAAGACTTAGTGCTTTAATTGAGACAATATTCTCCTAATTATGGAATGTCAATAAGAACTGAAGACATTTCAGAGCATTCATAATACAATATTTAACATGTGTTAATGATAAGGCTTTCAAAGACCTAGGCAACCTCAGAAACAAAACTAAGTAACATAAACTAACTGTTCAATCTCAAAATAGCCTTACTTGGAAAGGCTAGGAGGGACTGAAATTTTAAATCTGCTAACCCACACACTGAGTGTTCCAAAAGACACATGGGAAAAAGCCTGTTTGGTTATAAGTAATAGGGAAAATATATCTAAATTAAAAAAATATATAGACTAACACTATGAAGAAGAGGGTATTAGTGCTATTATTACTTTTACAAAGAAAAATGGGCAAAAAGCTCTAGAAACACATTTAGTAACATATTCACAGAGAAGGTCCTATCTGTAAAGTCCTTAAATGAAATACAGTTGATCCTTTTTTTTTTTTTTTTTTTGGTTTTTTGTGTTTTTTTTTTGAGACAGAGTCTCACTCTTTTCCCCAGGCTAGAGTGAGTGCCGTGGTGTCAGCCTACCTCATAGCAACCTCAGCCTCCTGGGCTCAAGTGATCCTTCTACCTCAGCCTCCCGAGTAGCTGGGACTACAGGCATGCGCCACCATGCCCGGCTAATTTTTTCTATATATTTTTAGTTGTCCGATTAATTTCTTTGTATTTTTAGTAGAGACGGGGTCTCGCTCTTGCTCAGGCTGGTCTCGAACTCCTGAGCTCAAACAATCCGCCCGCCTCAGCCTCCCAGAGTGCGAGGATTACAGGCGTGAGCCACCGCGCCCGGCCCAGTTGATCCTTGAACAACACAAATTTGAACTGCTCAGGTCCACTCACATGCACTTTTTTTTCCCAATCAAAAGCATACTGAAAATACAGTATTCTCTGGATATGAAATCCAAGTATATGGAAGGCCAACTTTTCCTGGAACCAATTTCCCCGAGGACAACGAAGGACCACTAGCATAGACAATCTAGCTTGCTTCCACTATCTTCTAGGATACCTTTCTAAAGTAGAACTTACTTCATCCCTTTTATTAATAATTCTTCTTTATATTGAATAATATATTTCTATGTCACCTTCCTCTTATAGATTCAAAAGGACAACAAAATCATAATATCCTTTCCAACATATTTATGTCTGCCAGCACATGTAGTCAAAACAAGTTTTGTTTGTATTAAAAAGTGAAATATGTATTAATATATGAATGTGTTTGCATTCACATCTATTGCTAAGAATAGCCCTCCTCTTTCTTTATGTAAAGAAAGTCACTGAATATAAAAAGCAGACAGCAGCAGTTTTTTTCTTTGCTTCTCTATGCAAATGTGCTTAATTTTCATGTTTACAAAACTTTAGAGGTGGATATGCTTCTTGTCTCATGGGAGTTTAGCCACACCCAGCCCTGCCCCAGTTATTATCCCAAATTCATTCACTCATAGTCTTATATCCTCATGTTCTCCACTCTCTATTCTCTACTACAAACAGAACATTATTTCAGTGACTCCCAAATCTGTCTAAATACTTGGAATCAGCCTTTTAAAAATATAGAATCTCCAGAAGGTGGGATTTGGAATCTGTTTTTAAAAATCTCTCCAGATGATTCTTATCTGTCACATTTGTTAAACCCAATTCTAGATTATTATCTAGAAACCTCACGTGTATTAGAGGAGACAGAGGCAGACATTCTCCGGCTATAACCTGCTTCTTTGTTAGAGAAAAATAAACTAGAAAATTATGGCATTATTCCAGTGTTTCCTACTCAGCAAGGTATTTCCTATACAGGGTCTTCCCTGTGTTTCCTGGTCTCAAATATGGTTCAAATTTTTAAAAACAACAGAAAGTTTACAGTTACTTCTTTCCAAAATTTTAACATATTTTGTTCCATGTGTACGTGGAAAGAAGTGTATTGTGTAGTTGTTGGGTGCTGTGTTCTAAATATGCCAATTAGGTCAAGTTGGTTAATCATACACAAATCATTAACATCCCTTCTGGTTTGTTCTGATTATTCTATCAGTTACTGAGAGAGGTATGTTAACATCTCTAATTATGAAAGTGAATGCCTTTCTCTTTTTAGTTGTATTAATTTTTGCTTTTTATACTTTGAAGCTATGTTATTAGGTATATACAAATTTAGAGTTATATCTTCCTGATGAATGGACACTTATCATTATGAAATTCTGTTATTCTAGAAACACTTCTGCCTTGATTTTGTGTTTCTATGTAGATTGATAATTTTTTTTTTTTTTAAGAGATAGGATCTTACTCTGTTGCCGAGGCTGAAGTACAGTGGAGTAATCATAGCTCGCTGCAACTTCCAACTCTTGCGCTCAAGCAATCCTCCCACCTCAGTCTCCCAAGCAGCTAGGACTACAGATACAAGCCACCACTCCTGGCTGATTTATCTTTTGTTTTTGTAGAGACAGGGTCTTGCGATGTTGCCCAGGCTGGTTTTGAACTCCTGGGCTCAAGCAATCCTCCTGCCTCAACCTCCCAAACTGCTGGGATTACAGGCATGAGCCACTGTGCCTGGACTGACAATTATCTTTTAATTAGAGTATTTAGTCCATTTATATCTAATGTTTTCACTGGCATGGTTGAATTTAAGTCTACATTTTACTATTTATTTTCTATTTGTTTCATTTGTTCTGTACATTGTCGACAAATTACAAACTATGTTAAGTTAGCACTTTTACTGCTTCTTGAACGATGCAAGAATCTTACAACATTTTAACACTATTGTCTGTGATGTTTTCATATATTTCACTTGTACGTATGTGTAACAGTAGACCACAGAAAATACTGATGTTTAACAAACGATATTGTTTCATATTTCCTACATATATTTTTCAGGTACCCTTCATTTCTTCTTGCAATTCTGTGCTTCCATCTAGGATAATTTCATTTTCTCATTTTTGAAGAATATTTTCACTGGGTTTGGTATTTTCAGTTGGGAGTTGGGGTTTTGGTTTAACTTTAGCACTTCATAAGTGCTAGTTCATTGTCCTCCCACCCCAACTACTTTTCTGTGTATGTTTCAGTTCAGCTGCTTGCTATTTGCCTACACAGCACGAGTGACAGAGCTGTGATTTAAATACAAATCTCCCTGACTTCAAAGTCTGTGATCCTTTCCACCATGATACCTTCAGAACAAAGATTAAACTGAAATCTTACAAGTCTTTCCAACATGTGGTTTCATTCATTAACAAAGGTTTTTAAAATATAATTTATAAAGCTGGCATGTTATCTAATTTAATTCTCACAACTATCTAGATGGTTAGTGTTAATCTCTCTTTTATATAATTTTGTTTGTTTTAGAGATGGGATCTTGCTATGTTGCTTGGGCTGGTCTCAAACTCCTGGGTTCAAGTGATCTTTTTGCATCAGCATCCAGAGTAGCTGGGGCTACAGACATGCACCAACATGCTTGGCCTTATACAATCTAACAGTTTGGTATTCATCTCAAATACTGTTCCATGTCAAAATTTAAAAAGGGTACAAATTGTCTTTGTATCTTTTCTTATTAAGAGATTTCTTATTAAAGGCTGTTTATAAACTAATTTCTCACCTACTTATAATTACTTTGAATTTCATTAAGTACTTTATCAATCTTCTGGTTCTCTTCTCTTAGCAGAAGGAATTAATTTATACTTAAATTGGATATAGCAATGACTCAGATCATTATTATACATTATTATTATTTTTTTTTGAGACAGAGTCTCACTCTGTTGCCCTGGCTAGAGTGTCGTGGCATCAGCCTAGCTCACAGCAACCTCAAACTCCTGGGCTCAAGCAATCCTACTGCCTCAGCCTCCCGAGTAGCTGGGACTACAGGCATGTACCACCATGCCTGGCTTATTTTTTCTATATATTTTTAGTTGTCCAGCTAATTTCTTTGTATTTTTAGTAGGGACGGGGGTCTCGCTCTTGCTCAGGCTGGTCTCGAACTCCTGAGCCCAAACGATCTACCCGCCTTGGCCTCCCAGAGTGCTACAGCGGATTACAGGCGTGAGCCACTGCACCTGGCCTATACATTATTTTTATATCAGATTACTGATTTTTATTTTTTATTCATAAGTCATATCCTGTATTTGGAGTCTTTCTTCACTGACTGCTGTTGACCATTTTTAGATCTTGCTTCAAGTTAAGACAGATTCTTCATGCTGCTGATAAGAAACGTGGGAGAGAGAAACAGGACTCTAGGCATTCTCTTAGGCACTTCTAGTGGGACTAGTCTGGAAGTGCTCTGGAAACTCAACTTTTACTCATTCAAGAGCAACACCTGTAACTAATTAAAATTAAGTGCTGGTAAAGTCCCACCCACTCTTTGCCTAGGTACCTACTGAAAGAAATAAATCCTAAATCAAGGGAGGGTTTGCATGGATGAAATAGATCAGAAAAAGAAGTTTATAAAAGAGGACACAGATTAATCATTTCTAGTGAAAAGGGAAAAAGGCAAATAATCTTCCCTTTTCCCCAAAAATTCATTATGATGACACTGGAGAGAAATCACAAACTTGATCCCATCTAATGTCCTACACAGGAAGAGTGAGGTCTTCAAGTAATTAAATGACAGTGGGGAAGCAGCCAGTCAAGCCTCCTCTACTTAAGTCCAAGAGTATTTTCAAGAGAGGAAGGTGGCAGAAGACCGAAAGTAGACTAATGGTAAAACATGTGAGAAAGATCTACTCAGCAAGCAGGCTTCCAACTTTGAGGTGTCCACAAAATAAACAGAAATTGGTCTCCCATTATCAAATTCCATTTGGGCATTATATATTCTTCAATTATCTAACTAGCTATTATTTATAACTAGAATAGTGGCCAGGGCAATACACATATTTTTAAAAATTTTAATTCCAACTTTCTATAAATTTTATAAGTCCATTTTCTCTAATAAAAGCCTAAGTTCTCATAACATGTACAAAAGTCTAGAAAACTCAAAGATGTTATATCTGATAGTGTTATTTAGGATGGTAAATAATTGGGAATGACTTCAAGGTATAACAATAGGTATAAGAAATAAACTGAAAAATTTATATAAAATACTATTTTACAACCATTAAAACTAAGTTTCTAGAGTATTTAATAATCCTAGGTTAAAAGGGAATATACATTTACATCTAAATTATATATATAGCACATTATCTAAAGTATGATGAAATATATTAAAAAGAAGAATGGAAGGAACTAAACCAAAATGTTAATAGAAATATCTTTTGGTGGTAGGATTATGGGAGATCTGTGTTTCTTCTTTATAGCATCCTACTGTTTTTACATATATATATTTTTTACAATGAACATGTACAGCCTTTATAATTAGAGGTTTTAAAAAGCCAAACTGATTTTACTTTTTACAATGAAAAGTGGAAGCTTTCATGCCGGGCGCGGTGGCTCACGCCTGTAATCCTAGCACTCTGGGAGGCCGAGGCGGGCGGATCGTCCTGAGCTCAGGGGTTCGAGACCAACCTGAGCAAGAGCGAGACCCCGTCTCTACCAAAAATAGAAGGAAATTAATTGGACAGCTAAAAATATATATAGAAAAAAAAATTAGCCAGGCATGGTGGCACATGCCTGTAGTCCCAGCTACTAGGGAGGCTGAGACAGTAGGTTTGCTCGAGCCCAGGAGTTTGAGGTTGCTGTGAGCTAGGCTGACGCCATGGCACTCGCCCCAGGCAAGAGAGTGAGACTCTGTCTCAA
>RJWJ010034396.1:0-17263 GCA_004363605.1 Indri indri | reverse complement strand
TATCAAAATATCATGTTATACACTTTAAATATATTCTAATTTTATTTGTAAATTATACCTCAATAAAGCTGGGGGAGAAAAGAACCTTTAAAAAAAAAGAATGGGCCGGGCACGGTGGCTCACGCCTGTAATCCTAGCACTCTGGGAGGCCGAGGCGGGCGGATTGTTTGAGCTCAGGAGTTCGAGACCTGCCTGAACAAGGGCGAGACCCCGTCTCTACCAAAAATAGAAAGAAATTAATTGGACAGCTAAAAATATGTATAGAAAAAATTAGCTGGGCATGGTGGCGCATGCCTGTAGTCCCAGCTACTCGGGAGGCTGAGACAGTAGGATTGCTCGAGCCCAGGAGTTTGAGGTTGCTGTGAGCTAGGCTGACGCCACGGCACTCGCCCCAGGCAAGAGAGTGAGACTCTGTCTCAAAAAAAAAAAAAACAAAACAAAAAAAAACAAGAAAACAATGCTGTGGCATATCACTGAGCGGAAAAGCGTAGAACAGTGTGGGTAGTATGCTGCCATTCGTGGAATATATAGACATAGTCTCCCTCTCAAAGGATGTACAAGGAATTTGTAACAGTGGGTTTCATTTCTTACCTCATTGTAGAGGCAAGAAAATCTTTTTAATTTGTACAGTGTTCCAGTATTGCTTGCTTAAAATAAAATTAAAAACAAAAAGAATAAATTATAGGCATAAAGACTCTATGTGCAATACTAGCCATAACCGGAAAAAAATAAAAAACAGCCTACATATATATATATATTGGAACTGGCTTACATGACTATGAAGGTTGACAAGTCCCAAGATCACCAGGGTGAGTTAGCAAGCTGGAGACCCAGGAGAGCTGATGTAGTTTGAATCGCAAAGCCAACAGGTTCAAGACCCAGGAAGAGCTGTTGTTTCAGAGGCAGGAAAATGCCAATGTCCCAGTTCAAAGGCAGGCAGGAGTTCTTTCTTACTCAGGGGAGGAGCAGCATTTTTGTTCTATTCAGGTCTTCAACTGATTGGATGAGGCCCACCCACATTAGGGAAGGCAATCTGCTTTACTCAGTCTACTGATTTAAATATTTATCTCATCCCAAAACATCCAGAATGTTTAACCAAATACCTGGGTACTCTGTGGCCTAGTCAAGTTGACACATAAAATTAACCATCACAATGCCCTACAACAGGGTAATAGGATATAATGCAGCCATCAAAGTGTTAATTTTGAAGGTTAAGGAAAATGAATACACTAAGGAGCTGAATGGAAAAATAATCACGAAATACCATATTGTACCTGTAGTTGCACCTGTGAAATATGTGTACACATGGATAAGGAAAGGAAGGGGATAGAAAGAAATAAAAAGAGCTTTTATGCTAATCTGGTGAGATTACAGGAAAGAATTTTCCTTACACTTTTTCCTTTAATTTTTAATAATTGTTAAAAATTCAAGAAACCAGGAATGCTAGGTGTAGGAGCTTGCAGGAGGATGAAGCAATAATAATAAGCAGTGCCTGACCCATTGTCTATACCCAGTACCTACTGAGTAAATGAATAATTGCTACTGTCTTATGTTGGGTTCCCGCAGAAGCAGACTGTGGTGCCAGGATTTGACTGCAAATAGTTTATTTCGAATGTGGTCACTGGTAGGGGAGTGGGGAAGTGAGGCTGGGAAGGGAAAGAAGCCATACAGGACACTGTAATAAGAAAGTTGCCATTGGAAACCTTGGGGAGAATGCGGGGCATAGGCTTCAGGGTTAGGTCACTCAGAGGACAAGAAAGGAGTTTTAATCTACCAACTCTCATTCATCTTTGGTTGAACGGGCTGCTCCTGGGGGCATTACCTCCTTGGCATTTCCAGCCTGCCCCAAGCAAGAGTCCATCACACTTCTGTGGCTAGAGAAAGCCCTCAGGCAGAGTCACAGGTGCTTGCAGTGAGAAGCTGTTGTTTGTACAGGAAGAGTGAGTGCTGAGGGGATGGAGTGGGACACTGATAACACCTGTAGAGTTTAGTATTACTGAACGCTGCCAGGATTCAGGCACTTAGAGAACACTTTCTCTAATTCCCACAACAATTTTACACAGTGAATATTATTAGTGAAGAAACTGAAGCTCAGAGAGGTTGGGACTTGCCTAAAGTCGTGCTGGGCAATTTACAGAATCAAGTACGTTACTTGAACTACAAGCCGAATAGTTTTTCCTTCCTCTTGCCACCTCTCAGTAAATGCAAAGCACTGGAAATTACCTAGATAAACTCACCAAAAAAGTAAAATGGTAATATCTGAAAGGTAACAACAATTTAGTGAGATCAACTTCAAAACAGCGTAACCATCCAAGTCCAATTATGTAATCGGTAAGTATTGAAATCCATAAGAGAAAAAGTTTGCATGGGGAGAAGGGCATCTACCAGGACAGAAACACCAGTACCAGCTAAGACTCAGACCAAGGTCAAGAAGCCCACATTTGCCACTTTCCAAGAGATTAAACAACTAATGACAGTGGAAGGAAATTTGTAGGTGCTTTTAGAAAAGAAAATCTGCCTTTGTCACTCCCTCTCTCAGAATCCTTCAATGGATCCCAGTTGCCTTCAGTATTATCCCCTTAGTAGAGCATACAAGTGCTTTAAGATTTGGCCCCTGCCAACCTCTCCATGCTCATCTTCTACTACTCGCTCACAGCCATATAAAATGACTTGCAGTCCTCAAACTAGCCCATCTCTGTCACACCTCTGGGCCCTTGTAAGGGCTATTCCTACTACCTGGAATTCCTTTTTTCCTTTCTCTTCCACCTGGCTAATTCCTACACATTATTCAAGGCTTAGCTTAGCCATTACCTATTCTAGCGAAGTTTCTCAATCTTTTAAAAACCAAACTCCTAAGTAATATATAAAAATATCCTATATCAACCTTCTCCTGAGACACCAATTATTCCCCTTTGAGAATTATTGATATACAAAATATCTATGTTCTGAATGTCTCCACCATCTGGGATGATTTAATATTGACTTTTTGTAACTCATTAATTATAGATTATGAAAACAAGTTTTTTTACCTCTCCAAATATAAAATGGTCTCATAATATTGAACATATTTTTTAATCTTCTCCCCTTGAGTTTAAAGATCCCACACAGCAGCTCGGTATCCCTTCTTTCTACCCCTAATCCAAGATGAGAATTACTAATCTATAGGAAAGTTTTCAAGATGCCAGGCTAGGCTAGGTGACACCTCTTTGTTCACAAAGCATCTTATTTATACACATTTATGTTAACTCACACTGTTTTGAAAATGTGGATTTAACTGTTAACTTTCCACTAAATTCTGTATTTAAAAGTAACAAATATGTATTAAGACTCTATCATGTTCCAGGCACTGTACTAATTGTGTAAGGTATTACCATCCTCAGGAGGAAAAAGAGGACAAGGGGTTATGTAATTTATCAAGTAAGGTTCCAACTAGTAAGTGATGAACTGAATTCCAGGCCCCCCCTGCCTGACATCAGAGTCCATGCTCCTGCTCCAAAGTGCACTTCCTTCCTGAGGCGAGGCTGTGTCTGATTCACGTGCTCAGTGGAGTGCCTGAAACGTAGTAGGCCTACAGTATTATAGAAGTGAATAAATCAGCCAAAGACATCAAGAAAAGCAATAAAAATCTGAATTTGTGTCACTAACCAAATAAGTGGTTGAGAAGAAGCACTAAGCCAGAAACATAAATTTCAGGGCATTTGCACAAAAAGATTCAAAACAAAACAAAAAAGCCTACAAGACAATTCAGGAAAAACTAAAAGACCTAGAACATAGATTAGAAAGATTCAAGTGAAAACAATAGAGGGACTATAGGAATAGAGAAGGCTAACAATGTGGAAATCATTATCAGGGAAATAAGAAAATGTAGCTGAATAGAAAAATAATAGCATTCTTTGTGTGATCATTTGATTACTCTCTAGCTCTCTTTTAAGATAGCTCTGTGAGGGTAGGAATCCCTCTTGTTTGTCATTGTATTAATGTGTTTATCACAGTGTCTGACATAGGTAAGGGCTCAATCAATATTTTGTTGAATAAATAAAAGAAAGCTGAGCGTGGATAACAAGAAGACATGTAAAAATTCATTCAAAAGTCACCAAAGACAGACGCCTATGGTAGTTTTGAAGCATTGCTCCAAGAGGTGGACACGATGCTCTTGAATCTGGGGAGGGCTCATGAGTTCTTCAGTCACAGAATCTGACAAAAGTGGCTTTATGTAACCTCCAAGGCTAGGTCAGAACGCCAGTGAAGCTTCCACCTGGTTATCTTGGATTGCTCCCTTTCCAGATACTTCCTCTAGGAGCCCCGTCATCACACGCCATATGGAGAGGCCCTGAAGCTCCCCAGCTGACAGACAGCCTCAAGGCACCAGACATGTGTGATGAAACTCCCAGATGACTCATCTTCCACTTTGTGAGTCTCCTCTCACTGAGGCCCCAGACGTCGTGGAGCAGAGACAAGCCAACCCCACCATGCCCTCTTGGAATTACTGACCCACAGAATCCAATCATAATAAAATTATTGTTGTGTTATGCCATCAATTTTGGGGTGGCTTGTTAAATAGCAATAAAATAACCAGAACAGTATCTATTCACTCCTTCTAAAGATATCTCTTCGTGACATGTTTAAATGTTTAAAAAGTCAGGATTTTATGAGTTGTAAATAATAGAAAAGGAGAAATAATTTTTAAAGATCCAAAGATAAGAATAACCTTAAGACCTGCCCCTGAGATGCTGGATAAGAAGAAGACTTAAGATGAAATCTAGGAGAACTGAGGTGTTGCCTAGTCAAATTCACTTTTCTCTTTGAAGGCAGAAGGAAACCATGTCATGACCTACAAAATCATACACCCTCATAATTTTCGTAATAGCCCTGAACTGTACAGATTACTACAAGGAGCAGTGGAAATCAAAGAGCACAAACATGGAGAAAAAAAATAAAGATCACAGAGACTCAAAAGAGTTAAGTGAATTTAAACATTAACAAAGGGGAGGATTCTAATATAGTAAATATGACCCAGCCTGGAGCAGTGTTTTTCAAATTGCAGGTCACGAGCCATTAATGGGTCATGAAATCAAGTTAGTGGCTCACAACCAGCTTTAAAAAAAGAAAAAAAACAAAAAAAGAAAGAAAGAAATAGAGTATACTAGAATATAATGGAATAGAAAACACCAGAGTTCATCATAAGGATGCTTAGCAAAAAGTGTATACCTATCCTCCGCCCAACTGCAATGAGTGGGGATGAAGAGAGGGTTGTGATAAATACATGAACTGGTTAGGATTTGGTCTTTTTTCCCCTGGTATATAAAAGTCAGTTTGACTATCATCGTAGTGGGAAAACTAATGTTGCACAGTTGCAGCTAATGTTGAAGTAAGTTTAGTGTAATTTTATCTGCTGTTGGCAAAATTGTTGAAATTTTCTAATGAATTTTAGAGAAGAATTTTCAGTGTTTTTCAGAAAAGACATTATCAATGCAACATGTTTTGAGTTTGTGATGATTGTAACATTTTATTGCATAAAATGCTTTAAATTGATAATTTAATAGAAAAAATGATGAAATGAAAAATACAAAGGCAGGTTCAAGTTTCATTGATGGATCTGAAAGTATAAATTATGAAAAAATTAAGAAAAATGCTTACTCTAATAAGCAAATTTTTATCTTACATTCTAAAGAAAAAAGTAAATGTAAGACTACATAATAAAATTATTTAAAATATGGTTGTATCAAATATTCAAAAACCAACAAAAATGACAGCAATGTATTCTTTGCAGTGGTGCTCTCACAAATGAAAGCTTAAAATCTTCAAAATAAAAAAGATAAATATTTGGGTTGGTGAAAAAAATAAAAAATAGTCTTAGAAACACGGCATGCTACATTTGGTAATAAGCTGCCTGAATATTTAAGATGAAAGGAAAAAGATTTAAAGTTATCTGGACATTTTCTTAGTCATTCTATGACTATTAGGAAGCATCATTGGCAGGATATTTTAGTTGCATATTGTGTGTGCTCCCATGTTCAGTGATTAAAGTCAGTAGAAAACTACAATCAACCCAGTCCAGGCAGGACTGCTAATGGACCAAACCCTTCAGGAGTGAAGGTTTGAGTCACCTCATGAGTCAAGGAACCATAAGCAGCTAAGTTATGTACTGAGGGTAAATGGGTTAATGGATAAAAGTAGTTGTAAATACTGGCTATCACCCATGATCAGTTGTGAAAATGAGGACTGTAATAGTTAGGAGCATTTCTTTCTTATTTTGATATGAACATATTGGTGTATAGATTATCCAATTTGTCATTCCCTCTGCCAGTCCCCTACCATATACCATAAGATGTATTAATAATAGCTAACTTCATATCTCAGTACTTAAATGACAAGTTATCAAAGGGGAGGGTAACTTAGCTAGAAGAGGAATAAAACTCACTCAAAGATAGGTAAAGGGACTTTGTATACTCTTTTTGGGGAAAGGTGAGCATGTTTTTGTTTGAATGGGAGATAGTTGCATTGTTATTAGGAGTGCCTGTCAGTTAGGTATCATTACAAGAGGTGTGTAAGAGTGCCAAGTTGACAAGGGGCGACTGTGGTGACTTTGTGTTGTATCAACGTAGCTAGACTACATTTTATTAGCTGTATATTGCAGAATCTTTATCCCTGCATAATTCTAAATTAGAGTTGGCCATAAGAGATTTGGAAGGCAGACATGAAGCAGCAGCCATTTTTATACATGGAAGTTTGGCGTAATGTAAGGCACTTGTTGCATTTCATGCATGCTGCCAGCAGGCAGCCCTGTCGATGTGGGGTACCAGCCAGGTTAGAGCTCCTCCAGCTCCCTCCAGATCCATCTTTCAGCTTCACCAAATCCTAGACCAGGGTTACATGAAGCTCTACCAAGAATGGCTCTAGGATCAGGCGCAGTGGCTCATGCCTGTAATCCCAGCACTTTGGGAGGCTGAGGTGGGAAGATTGCTTGAGGCCAGGAGTTCAAGGCCAACCTGAGTAACATAGCGAGACCTCATCTCTACACAAAAGAAAAAGAAAGATTAGCTGAGCATGCTGACACATGCCTGTAGTCCCAGCTACTCGGGATACTGAGGCAGGAGGATCACCTGAGCCCAGGAGTTTGAGGTTGCAAGTTATGATTAAGCCACTGTACTCTAGCTCTGGCAACAGGACAAGACCCTGTCTCAAAAAAAAAAAAGAAAAAAAAAGAATTGCTCTAGCTTTTCTGCAGGTTACCTACATCATTGAAGTTGGAGATCTGAAACTGGTGAGAGACCAACATGGGTTCCAGTGAGAGGAAGCCAAGTATTCCAGCTTGTTCTTGTTCTTTCCTGCTTCATGTTCATCATCTCTTTGTGATTGCCAGCTGGCCTGACTTTAGGCCCAGCACTTAGATGCAGAGGCAACTGACTTACATAGACTAACTAAACAACCCCGCCAATTATGCCAGATCAAAGCCCTATAATAAATATAATAAGAAAATCCCTTTATATCACTCAAAGTTTTTCTGCTTCCCATATTAAACCCTAACTGGGGAGATAGGATCAAGATGGCCAACTAGACACAAGTAGTATGTGCCTCTTCCAAGTCTTCCATGTAGAGGAACTATAGTAGTAAGAAGATTCTCACATTTCAAATAGATTATCTAGGAGAGAATGCTAGGATTCACCAGGGAAGTGACGGGAAGCACCAAAAGTAGGTAAAGAGAGGTTTCAGGGCAACTTGCCCAACTGGGGACTAACAACCAGGAGAAGCTCTTGGACTTAGGGAAACAGTCAGAGAGAAGTCCCCAGGGCTCCACTATCCAAAACAAGCTTTTAAGATCTTGGCTACAAGAGACCCCTGCCCCCAACCCACTCAGGTCTTGGGCCTACCATAGGGAGGGGCTTGGAGATTGCACAGAGACATTGCTCCAGAAACAGACCTCATGGGGAATCCCACAGGCATCCAAGCCTAGAGTAGCTTGAGCTGGATGCCATTCTGAGAGCCTAGATACTGGGGAACCTCAGGCATACTCGCAGCTACTGCAAGTTTCCAAGGAGGGATAGAGGAGCCCTGGTGCTCCCAAACACCCCTGGGAAAATCCTCATTGCCCTGTTGCAGGCTGCTGTTGAGACTGAGACTCAAGTGGACAGCATTTTTCAGTTTCTCACCCATACCACTTGCCTGGGTGGGGCCCCAGTGTTTCCAGTCACAGGTCCAAAGTGCCATTTTGAAAGTTTGACACTGGGCTGCACCCTGCCCTTATGCTGAGTTTGGGCTTGCAGCTGCAGCCCTACGCAATTGAGGAAGGACAGGGGAACCCAAGCTCTCCTACATACACCTAGGTCCTAGGACAATTCCCACTGCACTGCTACAGGTTCCTGTGAGACTGAGACACAAGCAGGTTGCACTCCCCACAGTTTCTTGGCCATGCCACTTGCCCTGCTCTCCTGATTGCAAGTTCACAGCCTGTGCCATTGTGAGAGATTGATGATGGGCTGTGTCCCACCCTTGGGCTGAGTTCAAAGTGACTTGGCTTCAGTTGCGACCGAGCTAGGAAGGTACAGGGGGACCAGGCTTCTCCTAAGCACACTTCAGACAATACTCACTGCACTGTTACAGGCAGTGGTGGGACTGGGAACTAGACTGGCCAATCCATGACAGCTGCTAGTAACACAGCCCACTTGGGTCCTAGTGGGTGGGGCTACGGCCACCTCCCACATCATACCAGCTACTCAGGAGCCTGAGAACTCACGCACAAATCTAACTTTCTGCTCCAACTACTAGCATATGAGCAAGTCACCTGAAGGCCCAAGAATACTATTGGACGTACTAACATTGTGGCTAGTGTAAGCTGCTCTAGGGCCTAAAATCAGGCATGCTCAGTGTACTTTTCCACCACTGGGGTCCAAAGACTGGCTCAGCTAGCATTCAAGTTTCCAGAAAAACTTTACCACAGTCTCAACTAATAACTGTTCCTTAAGCCACCAAGGAAATCACAGATACTATTGACCCTGTGTACTGCCTAAGAAATCATACAAAGGCACACCACTGCAGGCACCCAAAAATCAAAGCCAAAGTGTCCTACTCAACTGACAACATATATACATCTTCAGGAAAAAATTCTCCCCTTCAAAAGCAATTTCAAAAAATTACAACAAGTGACTGCTACATCAGATGTGCATGTATCAACGGAAGGACACAGGAAACATGAAGAAGCAAGGCAATATGACACCACCCAAGGACCACAACAGTTGTTCAGCAACAAATCTCAATCAAAAAGAATTCCTCATAATGCCAAACAAAGAATCCCAAATATTGATTCTACACAAGCTTAATGTGATGCAAGAGAAATCTGAAAATCAAAACAAAGAATTTAGAAAATCAATTCAGGATATGAATGAGAAATTTATGAATGAGATAGATATCTTTTAAAAAGACCAGGCCAGGCATGTTGGCTCATGCCTATAATTCCAACACTTTGGGAGGCCAAGGCAGGAGGATCACTTGAGGCCAGGAGTTTGAGACAAGCCTGGATAACATAGTGAGACCCTGTCTCTACAAAAAAATTTAAAATTAGCTAGGCATGATAGAATGTTCCTGTAGTCCCAGCTACTTGGGAGACTGAGGCAGAAGAATTGCTTGAGCCCAGGAGTTCAAGGCCGCAGTGAAACATGATCACACTACTGCGCTCCAGCCTGGATGAAAGAGTGACACCTTATCTCTAAAAAAATTAAAAATTAAAAATTCTGGAGCTGAAAAATTTCATTGAAGAAAATCCAGTACACATTTGAAAGCTTCAAAAACAGACTATACCAAGTAGAAAAAAGAATCTCAGAACTTGAAGACAGGTCTTTTGAAATAATCCAGTCAGAAAAAATAAGGGAAAAAGGATAAAAAAGAATGAGCAAAGCCTTCTAGATATCTGGGACCACATAAAATGATCAAATCTACGAATTATCAGTATTCCTGAGGGGGAAGAGAGATCAAAAAATTTAGAAACCCTATTTAAGGAAATGATCAATGAAAACTTCCCAGGACTAGCAAGAGAGGTAAACATTCAGATACAGGAGGCCCAGTGATCTCCAGGCAAATACATTGCAAAAAGGACTTCACCATGGCATATTATAATCAAATGACTAAAGTTGAAGTGAAAGACAGAAGTTTAAAATTAGCAAGAAAAAAGCATCTGGTCTCCTGTAAAGGAAACTCCATCCAACCTCTCAGCAGAAACCTTATAGGCCAGAAGAGAATGGGATGGCATTTTCAAAGTACTGAAAGAAAAAATACTGTCAGCCAAGAATGTTAGTTCCCCCAGAATAAACTTCTGAAATGAAGGAGAAATAAGGTCTTTCTCAGGCAAGCAAACACTGAGAGAAATCATCACCACTAGATCAGCACTACAGGAAATGCTCAAAGGAGTCTTAAATGTGGAAATGAAAGATCAATATTCCCCATCACAAAAACACACGAAAATATAAAACTCACAGGTCTTATAAAACAATCACACAAAGGAGGAAGAGAAAGGAATTAAATGTCAACATGACAGAAGTTCAACAAACCATAAAGACAAAAAGAGAAAAAGAATTTATAAAACAACTAGAAATCAATTAACAAGATGACAGGAACAAAGCCTCACATATCGATATTAACCTTAAATGGAGTAAATGCTCCACTAAAAAAATATAGATTAGCAGAATGGTTTAAAAAACATGATACAATCATATGCTGTGTACAAGAAACTCACCCACAAAGACACATATAGATTGAAAGTAAAGGAGTAGAAAAAGATATCTGATGCAAATGGAAATCAAAAGCAAGCAGGAGAGCTATATATATCAGACTTTAAATCAAAAACAGCAAAAAAAAAAAAAGACATTATATAATGATAAAGGGATCAATTGAGCAAGAGGACTTAATGATCCTAAATATGTATGCACTCAACATTGGAGCACCCAGATTCATGAAATAAATATTACTGGACCTAAAGAAAGAGACAGACAGCAGCACAATAATAGCAGGGGAGTTCAACACCCCATTCACAGCACTAGACAAATCATGAAGACAGAAAATCAACAAAGAAACATTGGAATTAAATTGGACTTTAGAGCAAATGGACTTAACAGATATTTACAGAACATTTCACCCAAAAACTACAGAATATACATTTTTTTCATGAGCATACGGAACATTCTTCAAGATAGACCATATTTTAGGCCACAAAACACATCTTAACAAATTTTGAAAAATCAAAATCAGATCAAGTATATTCTCAGACCACAATGGAATAAAGCTATACATCAATACTAAGAGGAACTTCAGAAACTATACAAACACATGGAAATTAAACAAAATGTTCGTGAACAATCACTGTGTCAATGAAGAAATAAAGACGGAAACTAAAAAATTTTTTGAAATGAATGAAAACACAACATATCAAAATCTGTGGGATACAACAAAAGCAATGCCAAGAGGGAAGTTTATAGTATTAAATGCCTACATCAAAAAAGTAGAAAGATTACAAATTAACAACCTCACATTTCACCTCAAGGAACTAGAAAAATAAGAACAAATCCAAAGTTAACAGAAGGAAAGAAATAATAAAGATCAGAGCAGAACTGAATGAAATAGAGACCCCCCCAAAATACAAAGAATCAATAAAATGAAAAGTTGGTTATTTGAAAAGGTAAACAAAATTGATAAATCAATAGCTAGACTACCAAGAAAGAAAATATCCAAATAGACACAATCAAAAATGAAAAAGGAGACATTACAACTGATACCACAGAAATACAAAAGATCATCAGAGACTATTATGAACAACTATATACTAACAAACTAGAAAACCTACAGAAAGTGGATGAATTCCTGAAAGCATATGGGTGAGATTGAATCAGTAATAAAAAAATCTCCTCCACTCCCCTAAAAAAGCTCAGATGGAATCACAGCTGAATTCTATCAGACATACAAGGAAAAACTGGTGCCAATCCTACTGAAACTGTTCCAAAAGATTGAGAAGGAGGGAATCCTCCCTAACTCATTCTATGAAGCCAGTATCATCCTGATACCAACAGGAGGAAAGAATGCAACAAAAAAAGAAAACTACAGACCAATATCTCTGATGAACATAAACACAAAAATCCTCAAGAAAATACTACAAAACCAAATCTGACAGTACATCAAAAAGATAACTCACCACAATCAAGTGAGTTTCATCCCATGGATGTAGGGATGGTTCAACATTTGCAAGTCAATAAATGTGTTCCAGCACATAAACAGAATTAAAGACAGAAACCACATGATCATCTCAGTAGATGTTGAAAAAGCATCCAATAAATTCCAGCATTCCTTCATGATAAAAACCCTCAAAAAACTAGGCATGGAAGGAACATACTTCAGAATAATAAAAACCGTATATAACAAAACCACAGCCAGCATCATACTGAATGGGGAAAAGTTGAAAGCATTCTTCCTAAGAACAAGATAAAGATGCCCACTTTCACCATTTCTATTCAACATAGTACTGGAAGGCCTCAGCAGAGCAATCAGGCAAGAGAAAGAAATAAAAGGCATCCAAATTGGAAAAGAGGAAGTCAAATTATCTCTTTTTGCTGATGATATGATCTTATACCTAGGAAACCCTAAGGACTCCTCCAAAAGGCTCCCAAATTTGATAAACAAATTTAGCAAAGTCTCAGGTTATAAAAGCAATGTACAAAAATCAATAGCATTTCTATACACCAATAACAACCAAACTGAGAACCAAATCAAGAACTCAATCCCATTTACAATAGCTGCAAAAATAAAATAAAATAAAATACCTAAGAATAAATTTAAACAAGGAGGTGAAAGATCTATATAATGAGAACTATTAATACAAATCAATGATGAAAAAATCATAGACAACACAAACTAACGGACAAACATCCAATGCCCATGGATTGGAAGAATCAATGTTGTTAAAATGACCATGCTGTCCAAAGCAATCTACAGATTCAGTGCAATTCCTTTCAAAATATCAATGTCGTTTGTCACAGAATTATAAAAAAAAAAAAATTTTAATTCATATGGAACCAAAAAAGAGCACAAATAGCCAAAAAAATCCTAAGCAAAAAGAACCAAACTGGAGGCATCACATTACCTGACTTCAAATTATACTACAAGGCTATAGTAACCAAAACACCATAGTACTGGTATAAAAGTGGACACATAGACCAATGGAACATAATAGATAACCCAGAAATTAACCATGTACATACAACCAATTGATCTTCAGCAAAGCAGACAGAAACATACACTGGGGAAAGGATATGCTATTCAGTAAATGGTGCGGGGAAAATTGGATAGCCATTGCAGCAGAATGAAACTGAATCCCTATCTCTCACCATATACAAAAATTAATATGGATTAAAGATGTAAATGTAAAATGTGAAATAATAAAACTCCTACAAGAAAACCTAGGAACAACTCTTCTGGACATTGGCTAGACAAAGAATTTATGACTAGGACCACAAAAGCAAATGCAATATAAGCAAAACTAGACAAATGGGACTTACTAAAACTAAAAAACTTCTGCACAGCAAAAGAAAATCAAGGCTGGGCTCAGTGGCTCATACCTGTAATCATAGTACTTTGAGAAGCTAAGGCGGGAGGATCACTTGAGGCCAGGAGTTTGAGACCAGCCTGGGCAAGAGTGAGACCCCGTCTCTACAAAAAAATAGAAAAATTAGTCTGGCATGGCAGCACACACCTATAGTCCTAGCTACTTGGGAGGCTGAGGCAGGAGGATTGCTTGAGCTCAGGAGTTTTGAGATTGTAGTGAACTATGATGACACCATGGCCCTCTAGCCTTGACAGAGCAAGACCTTGCATTGAAAAAAAACTCAAAGGAGTTCATAGACAACCCACAGAATGGGAAAAAATATTTGCAAACTATGTGTCCAACAAAGGTAATATCCAGAATCTACAAGGAGCTCAAATGACTCAGCAAGAAAAAATCCCCAAATAATCTCATTAAAAAGTAGGCAAATGGCATGAATAGGCATTTTTCAAAAGAATATATACAAATGGCCAGCAAACATGAGAAAATACTCAATATCACTAATAATCAGGGAAATGCAAATTAAAACCACAATGAGATACCATCTTACTCCAATTAGAATAGCCATTATTAACAAATCAAAAAACAATATATGTTGGTATAGATGCAGTAAAAAGGGAACATTTATACACTGTTGTTGGGAATGTAAATTAGTACATCCTCTGTGGAGATCAGTATGGAGAGTTCTCAAAGAAATGGATCTACCATTTGATCCTGCAATCTGGGTACCTACCCAGAGGAAAATAAATCATTATATCAAAAAGATACCTGCACTCACATATTTATCGCAGCACAATTCACAATTGCAAGATATGGAATCAATCTAAGTGCCCATCAACTGATTAGTGGATAAAGAAAATGTGATTTTTTTTATATACACACATACACCATGGAGTACTACTTATGAAAAGAAAGACTGAAATAATGTCTTTTGCAGCAACTTGGATGGTACTAGAGACTGTTACCCTAAGTGAAGTAACTCAGGAACAGAAAAATAAATGCCACATGTTCTCTCTTATAAGTGGGAGCTAAACTATGGCTACAATTACAAAAGGGCACACAGAATAGTATAAAGGACATTGGAGATTCATAAGAGGGGAGGGTGAAAATTACCAATGGGGTACAATGTACGCTACGCAGGTGATGGGTACACCAAAAGCCCGGACTCTACCACTATACAATACATACATTTAACGAAATTCATCTTGTACCCCCTAAATCTATTAAAATTTTTAAAAATTAAAAAAATTTAAAAAAATACCCTGATAGCCCTCCCTCTTTTCTTTCTGTTTTGTTTTGTTTTCCCAGCAATTCATTTATCCTGCAGTTTTCACGATTTTGGATTTTGCTGATTGTGTCCCCGTGATCTGGCTTAACATGTTCCTCTTCCTCATCTATTTCCCCTAAATTAGTAGTTAAATCTGGAGACTTGATCAGATTGAAGTTTGATTTTTTTGTGGGGGGAAGGCATAAATAGCAGTTTTATATTTATATTGGGAAGTATCTAATTTCTGGTTGTCTCTATGTGATGTTAGCAGTCATTGATGATCAGTAGTGAGATCTATTATTTCATTGTTTGCAAAATGGCAATATCATTCTTTGTTAATTTATTAGTTGGAATACTTCTATAAAGAGAAACTTGTCAACTGTTTTTTTATTGTGAGGTACGATTCATGCAGGATAGGAGAATAAATGCTTGCTTTTTCCCCCTTGAATTACCAGATTTCAAAATAGTGATTTGATGCCCTAGCATTTTCCAAACGTGACAAATAATTTTTAGTACCATTATGAACTTATAAACATATTTGAGGAATTTCAAAGAATTTCAGTGATTATTCTTATGAACATTTTTGGGCAATTGTCCCATTTTGGGGCAGTGGACATCTATTCAAATAGACTCTTGGGTCATTTTAACATACCCTCAGTATCCTTTAATGGCTTTCTTATTTTCTGACATATTTTAGGTTCAATTTGCATATTTCCTGCCCCAGACATGGAATCAATCATTTTTCTAGAGCTCTGGTTTCTTTATGTGTGAAATGGATTTTGGATACCACAGTCTGGGTAGGGAGCTTGTTAATGATTGATTGAGCCTTGTTTCTAGGTCTTTTAAATGGAGATAGTTCGGAAAAAGCTCTTTTTTAAAAAATGATAAAGTACATCATGAGTTTATAGTGATACTTCCAATTCAAATTCAAGAATATAGGATTTCTTTTTAACCTCATCTATTTTAGTCTATTTCTCCTTTCTTTCTCACACCAAAAAACAAATATAATCACTCCTTTGCTTTATCCCACAATGCACATACAGCAGTCTTAGAATAACAGTACTGACACTAATGCAAACATTATGATTATTGAAAACAATTTAAGATTTTTTTTCCAATTCTTTTTGTCCTTAAGGTATGTCCCACTGAGAATATACAGTCAAATTAGAGCACTTTAAACTCATTTGAAATAATTCATATTTATATGGTTATGTCACAAACTCATATACAGTTGGGGATGTCTGTCTCATTTTGCTTTTGATGTTTAGGGATTGCTTTTTTAAAATGCATATTTTGTAATTATATAAAATGTTTACATGATTCCATAGTCAAATATATCAAACAAGATATATTCAGAAAGGTTTAGCTTCTGTCTCTGTTTCCTTGATCCTTTCCTTCCCTCCAGCACACCATATACAATGTTTTGGTTGTTTTTTTATTTACTAATATGTCTGGAGTATCACTATCTAGCAGTATATATAGATATTCCTCATTTCTTCTTATAGCTGCATGGTATTCCATTGTATATATATATATACTGTAGTTAATCCCACCAATTTCCTCTTAATAGATATTTGAATTAGTTCTAGTCTTTTGTTAGTAAAATAATTAACTACTGACATTTTCAAATACTTTGTTCAGATATTGGAGCTGCCCATACACAAGTTTATTGGTTGTTTTCAGGGAAATTACTAAGCAGGTTGTATGAAACTAGAAACAAGATTTACATTTTTCTCGTCAATGTTTTCCATTTTTTTGTATTGTTTATTTATAATTTCTCCATATTGTATTTAAATATTAATAATGTTTAATATAAACTTTGTTATACTTTTACTTGATCACACATAGCTAGAATATATATTCTTTTTTGAAGTTCTTGTTGCTTATGTATTTTTGTATTAGATCACAATGGAAAAATGTATTTCTTGTGAGTCATAGTCACACAATCAAAAAAGGATGGAATATCCGTAAGTATTGATAATTGAGGGTTTGTGTTTTGTTTTGTTTTTAATTCCTTAACCCCAGCTCCTCTGAAGGTAGAGACACCTGCCTTTGCACTCCGAGAGGTCTCGTTCTCTGCTCTGGCTCCAGGTGTGGCATCCTGCGTGCCCTCCCCCTCCCCCCGGTCTTCCGCACTTCCCTCTACCTGTTGCAGCCCCTAGTCACCCATGTCATCTTGTCATTCCCGTGGCTCATGAGGCAGAGGAAGGGCCTCTCCCACAAGGTTTAAAATCTTTTAAAAGGACAATGAGACACCACAGTCTCACCCCTTTGTTTATTTCAGCATACTGACTATTCCAACTCTTGTTTATTAAACCATTCACCCATCCTATTCTACCCTTAAAAATATTCTCCATGAAAACCATTCTTAGCTAACTACTAACCGGTTTGTCTCTCTCCCTTCACACCCAAATGTC
>RJWJ010034395.1:0-17254 GCA_004363605.1 Indri indri | reverse complement strand
GGGCAGGGGGGAGGGGGAGGAGGGGACGGGTATATGCATACACAAAGAGTGCAATGTGCTCCATCCGAGAGATGGACATGCTTGAAACTCAGACTCAGGGGGGAGGGAGGGTGAGGGAAACATACGTAACCTAAACATCTGTACCTCCATAATATGCTGAAATAAAAAAAAAATTGAGTTTGGAAAATATTTCTGTACCCTGTGGTCTCTTAAAAATTCTAAGAAGAAACGTATCTCAATTTTCTCCGGTATTCTTCATTAAACAATCTGTAACCTGAATTTAAGAAATATTAATATTTACTAAATTTGAGGCATATCCATGTATTAAAAGATCATTTTTAAAAGAAGATATAATCATGATTTTCATACAGATATAAAATGAATATGTATCAAAACTTTTATTTAGCTCATTAATTAATGAGGGAACCAGTAAGATGTTACAACTAGTTCAAAGGAAAATTTGAAGAACCACACATATATGGGTCAGCAGAAATGGTGAAATAAATTTGCTTAATAGTTGTAAAACTTCAAATCTGTTCAATATCCACAAGGAAATAATCAACTGACTCCCAAATGAGATACAATTTGCATCTCTATGAGTAAGAATCATTTGCATTACTGTATTAGATAATATAGTATAATTATGCAATATAGTTATTTTACATTGCTATTAAGGCAATAAAAGGTACAAAAGCCCCATAGAATTAGATAATCTGAACAATGCCCAGTTTTCCACTGAACACAACCATAATATTTTTGTTCATTTCTATGTCTCTCACAAGTTTTCTCTACAAATGTTACAAAAAGGACTAAGTCCCTGTGCCCCAATGCATAATGTTTGGAAGGAAGAAAATGAGGAAGAGGAAAATAAACAGAATAACTAAATAGTTTATAAGGTGTAGTAGCCCAAAGGACAAAACTGATAATTTCCCAATTATACACAGCATGCACAAGTAAGGAAGCTATCTGTTCTGATTCATTGGATGGTGCCTGTGATGAATGTATACTTAGGCATGGATAGAAAAAAAGTGCTATCAGAAATCAGAAGAGGAAACGATTTGTATTCCCATAAGGATCTGCCGGCACAAGTTCATGGGATAGGCAAAATGCAGCAGGTCTTTAAAGGAGAATGAGAATGATTTTAACACACTGACTGCCACACTAGAAAAAAAAAAAATTCTTCCCTGGGGCCACGGTGTTTTATTAAAATGAAATGATCATTTCTAATTTGTTACTTTTTATTGTTTTCTGTGTGTGAGTTTTATGCAATGCAATCCACATTTTTAGAATTAAATTGTCAATATTAATTGTAGCAATAAGAACATCAACAAGTGAAATTTTCACGAACCAGCTGCAAGGTTTTGCTTCATGAGGCTCCGGGCTCAAAACTAGCCTGAGTTAAACACAACTCACATGGCAGTCAGTGTTTTAAATAAGTAGAATAAGAGATGTGGGGGGGAAATAATTCAAGCTAAGGGAATGGTAAGAGAAAAGCCACAGATATATAATGTTCCTGGCTTGTAGTTCAGCATGGTTAGATGAAATGAGAGCTAAGAGAGAAAAGGGAGATTTAGGCCAAATCATAATCTTAAACACGTTGAGAGGTTGGTTATTTATTTTGTTTCAATAAAGAACCACCAAAGTTTTTAAGCAGGGAAGTGACAAGATCAAATATAAGTCTTAGATACATAATTCTAGCAGCAATTGGGAAAAAAAGAGATTGAAAAAGCGAGAAATTAGAGACCAGTAGAAGCCTGTTACAATGGTCAGGTTGGAAACTAAACCAGAACATTCTGGGGAGAAAGAAAAAGATTTGGGGAAGGTGGAGTGTAAAGGATATGGTGATTCATCAGATAAATGAATCACAGCCAACTTTTTGACTGTGCACTCATATCAGTTAAAAATTGGAGCCTGTACTCCTCTGACTTATGCATATTTATTTAGTTATAAATTATGTGCTAATATCAGACATGTAATTTGGAGCATTCACACATGTTCACAAACTTTTTGTTCTCAAAGAGTAGAGATTTAATTCATGTTTTGGGTGCTTAATTTCTAAATGTCTTGCTAATTCTGATGGCTTTATATCAGCAGTAACTCTCATTTCAAAGCACTGTACATACAGCAAGATCCATGATTAACAATGAGTGGTTGTAAATTCTTATTTCAAGCAGTCTTGACAATTTCTTATTTTTTTGCTGATTTCTTGCAGATGTAAGTGGTCATCTTATATATGTCATATGTATGATATACACACATACATGCATTTTTTACCATATAACCGTTAAAGAGCTTATATTACGAGTAGAAGATTCCATTCTGTATATTCTTCTTGTTTGCTAGTATTTGTATAGTTAGAATTATCTTCAATTCACCCCTCCCTCACAGGAATTTTTAAAGTCCCTTTCCATTTTGTGAGTTTAAGTGAAAGTAGATAATATAATTTGTTAATTCATTTGATGGGCTCGTAAGCACAATTTGCTGAAAGTGAAGAAATAAGTGTGCCATTGTCAATCTCTCCACAACTATGAATTCCCTCTGTCCCCTAAGGATTCCTCTCCAAGTGTACTTGACATGACTGTACATATAGACCAAGGTAGTGTACTAAAGGTAGTCCTTATATTAAATATCAATAGAGCCTTATTTTATTGTAGTTAGGAATTAACTACAAATATTTTATTGTAGTTTATTGTAGTTAGGAATTAACTATAAATATTTTATTGTAGTCAGGAATTAACTATAAATAGTTTTAGTACTTTGTTCTTTCTATCCAGCATCTTGTCTTGTGAATACCCTCCTCCTTTGAAAACCTATACTTTAGATAAGGTAGAGGAGAAAGAAGATGAGTCAAAGATTACCTGGAATGATTTGAAAGATAGTTGTGCCAATGAACTAAACATAACAAAATGAATGGTTTTGGAAAGAAAATAAAACTTGTTTCCAACACATTGAAAGGTACTAAGGTACTAAGATACTAAGGTACTAAGAGCATTGACGCTGTCCCTGAGGTATGTGAAAAAGGTCTGGAGTGCATGAGAGGAATCCAGGTTACGTGCGTGGATCAGGTGTGATAGTTGAAGCCAACTTGTAATTTAGGTTTCCTAAGAAGAGCAACGGACAAACAAGAGAAACTTGAAAGCACTTTCATAAAAGGGGTTTGAAAATGCAAGAGGAATCTTCTTGGAGATGCATGGGAAAGGTCAGAGGAGAGCCAGAAGGATGTAGTTTAATGAAAGCCAAAAGAGAAGATTTGAAGAAAGCAAATATTTTAACAATGCTGTACAGCCAAGAAAGGTAAAACTTAGATAAAGACATTGAATTTGGTAATTTAGGATGTGGTTGACATTTGAAAGAGTGGTTTAAGTAAAGTAGTAGAAACAGAAGTCAGTTTTCAAGTGTTTAAAGAACCAATAAGTAGTCAAAAAAAAAAATGAGAACACTAATCATATACTGTTCCTTCAAGAAGTTCGACTGTGAAGGAAGAAGAGAGATGATGTAGTGTATTAAAAAGGTACTTTAAGAAAGGACGCATTTGGCAAACAGTGAAGAGGGATAAATTCAAGGTAGAAATTAGAAATAAGGAAGGGAAACTTACAAGACCAGATTCTCAGACGAAATGATATTGATACAATGGTGAACATGGATGAAAAGTGACGGCTTTGGGAAAGTGGAGGAAGAATTTTTCTTTCAGTCTGAAGGGAAGGGATAAAGTGTAGTTTTTTGTTTTAAAGTAATGCAGTGGTTCAAAGAGTTTCTGTCAGATGGTTTCTCTCTCTCTCTCTCTCTCTCTCTCTCTCTTAATTTGGATATTAGGAGGTGAGGTAACCTGTTAAGCATTTGTAAATATTCTGGATAGCTTAGGGGTAGGCAAGTAAACATGGAGCCACTGACTAATTTTTATCAGAAAATTATATCCCACATTCGAGTCTAAGAAAATTCCTCCTGATAAGAGGTACGGCAGAATGGTAGTAGGACTGGATTTTTGAATGACCTGAGGAAGATGATGAATAAGAAATGCAGGCAAGAAATTATGTCTTAACCAAGGTAACAGCAATTGGATAGAGAGGGGGCAACATATTTGAGAGTTATTTAGAGTGGAGCAAGGGTAACTCAAACACTTGCTTGGATAACTGGGCTTACAGTAAAAAGATGAGGCATAAAGGTCAAAAGGAGATGAAGGAAGGGAGAGAAGGTGATGAGTTTGTTTTGGAAATGATAAGTATTAGGTACATGAAGGATATCCTAGTAGAAAGATCTAGTAGGCAAATGGTTCTACAACGTGGAGGTAAATATGGACCAATATAATCAGGGGTGTGTGTGTGTGCGTGTGTGTGTGTGCGCGCACGCGCGCGTGTATAGAAAATAATTGATCCCATGGGAGTGATGGGACCACTAATTGATTGCTAAGTGATTCTAAGATCGCTTAAAAACAGCCAGAAGCAGGCTGACAACAGACCTTTGGTTAATACCATTATTTAAAGAAACGACCAAGAGAGAGCCTAGAGAGAAATGAAGGAAAATTTGATGGATGAATACCAAATAAGGAAGAATGGTCGACAGTGTAAGATACCTCAAAATGGTTCAGGAAGATAAGAAATATAAAGTGTCCCTTGGATTTAACAAGAGGTCATTCTACACAGCCTTGATGAAGAACAATGCAATGTGCTGAGGACAGAATGGTAATTGAGCAAGTGAAGACAGCAAGTCACCACTTCTCTTTCTGGATGCTTGTCAGAGGAGGAAAGAGAAGATGTAAACACACAGGAACATAGAGTTTACGGATGTTTTTCATTAAAAAGAGAAATTTATTGGTGGAAAGCAAACAGCCAGGAGAGAGGAAGAGTTGGAGGACACAGAAAATAATTAGGTGGGCGGCATTACCTAATCCCTGTTGGAGCCATCAACACCCTCAAGGAAGGGGGACAGGAAGAGATTCAGAGTAGAGGTAGAGGGATTAGCTTTAAACTAGAGGGGAAAAAAGAGGTTTGCGAGCTATTTACAGTATTTCAGAAAGCCTTCTGGAAATTGCAATTAAATAAAATGTCAAGTTTCTTTACTTTTGGCAGGCATTAAATCAACTCTGTGGGCTAACACTGGTTATTGAATGCTGATCAGAAATTCTAATTTGCTCTTGATGACATCACAGCAATGTCTAGGATGTGATTAGCGGACCATACATTGTTAGCGGAGTTATTTATCTGGTTTTTACAATATCTGATTAATTCTTCCAGCATGTGATCAACCTTGGATCAGAATGATGGCCAAAATTAAATGACCATTTGCAGGGAACAGTGCCTAAGTGTTTGTATACTTATTTAACTTTATTGCTTATTAGCATTACATCCATGACAGTGATATATGTGATTTCATTTAAGTGACAAAATCTTTCAAGATATGAGGTCCATGGATGAAAACATAATAAAGAGTCCCTTGGATGAAAAGAATGGGAACGACTAGACAAGATCTCTACAGCCCCTTCATATCTAACATTCTATAATTTTAAGAGGGGCTTATAAGCGCAAGTTCAGGAATGGCTAAAGGGGAAAGAATACTTGACAACACCCCCAACTAACCAATGATTCATTCTAAACAAGGCAAGGCAAGTAGAATAGCAAGCAAAGTAAATATGTAAATAACCATTCCCATCTGGAAGGCAGCATAAGAAAGACCAAAACAACAACAACAACAAAAAAACTGAGTAGGAATAACAGGTGCTTTTCTAAGGAATAAGGAAAAAGAGTACTCACTTTATTGATAATCACAAAACATTAACCAACTTTAATAGCAGGGATGATTGTCATAAGCACACTTCTAAAAATTTTTCAGTGCATTCACCTAACCAATCTTCGTGTAAATGCAAATCAGTCAGGTTCTTTTCTCACCAACACCTACACTAATTTAGGTTCTTTCTGTCCCTTCCATTCTGTACTTTGGTGTACCTTCGCCCATGGGAACTGGGCAAACCGAAAACATTAAAAAAAAAGTTTCCAGAGAAACGGACCAAGCATTGGGTTAAGTGTCAAGACTGGTCTCATTCGTTGGTTGGGTGCTGAGACTACCAGCAATCTCAACAGCTGGCCAGCACCTGGGAGCAGCCAGATTGAGCTGACGGGTCACGGCTGGCCTGACAATAAACCCGGTGACGCCGGGGTGGCCTTAGCATCCCGCTGGGCGGGTTCAGGGAGTAGAAGGCTCAGTAAAGGGAGTGTTGGGGAAGGCGGGAGTGGGGCAATGTGTACTTTTCTCCCGGAACTGTAGCTCTATTACCCCAACCTGGGCTCAGGTAGCGGCTAGTAAACCAGGAGACAGCCCTAGGGCTCGCGTCCCGGCCAGGCTGGAATCCCTGGTCCCCTCTCCCCACACTCCCATGTCTCTGCCGCCGCCGCCGCCGCCGCCGCCGCCCGCTGGCACCTGTGACCCGGTGACCCCAGAGGGCTGGCTGGGGCCCGTGACCCCGCAGCACTGGGCATCCGGACCCCCCTCGCAGGCGCAGCCGCTATTAAGGCAGGAGGCTAAAGAGGAGGAGGAAGGGGAGGAGACAGGCGTCCAGGGCGCCTGGGGAACCGGCACGGCGGAGCAGCGGCGGCGGGGCTGGGGGGAGGCCGCCGAGTCGGCCCCGGCCGAGGCGGGGCAGGCGGAGGCCGGGGGCACCGCGGTCGTAGGGTCAGGGTGCCCTTCGGGAGGTGCGGGTGGCGGCCGCGGGGGCTGGCGGCGGCTCCTCGCCTGGCTGCAGCGGCGGCAGCCCCAGTGCTGCCCCTGTGCGGCGCCCCTTCCCCGCTCCGCCGCGCACTGTTGTCATGGAGGAACCAAGATGGCGGCTCTGGCCTACAACATGGGCAAGCGGGAGATCAACCACTACTTCAGCGTGAGGAGCGCCAAGGTGCTAGCGCTGGTGGCCGTGCTGCTGCTTGCAGCGTGCCACCTCGCCTCCCGCCGCTACCGAGGTGAGCGGGCCCTCCCCCCTGCCCGGGCCAGCCGGGGGGAGGCGGCGACGCGGAGGCTGGAGGCCGCCCCTCTCGCCCAACACACGCCCACGCCCACGCGGCCTCCCTCCCGGCCGGCGGGGGAGGCGGTGCCCCCACGTGCCCCCAGGTGTCCCCAGCAGCGGGCTGGTGCCCCAGGCCAACAAAGCGGACCCCAGTGCGGGCTGCCACAGGACAAGGGCCAGTGGTTCTGGGGCACCCCCCCCCCCCGCCACCCCTGCCCGC
This sequence comes from Indri indri, assembly GCA_004363605.1. Lineage (NCBI taxonomy): Eukaryota > Metazoa > Chordata > Mammalia > Primates > Indriidae > Indri > Indri indri. The sequence continues at coordinate 10,046 of RJWJ010034395.1, read as the reverse complement.
CTGAGCTGAGGTCGGGGGTGCCAACCTCGGGCCTGGCCCAGGGGGCTGCCGGGGTCTGGCTCCTGCGCGATCTGGGCTCAGGGAGATGCTCCAGACCTGGGGCTCTAGTGCAGGAGGTCGGACAGACAGCCCTCGGGGGCAGCCCCCGGCGCGTGAAGGCGAAGGTCGCCCTGCAAGGGGCACCTCTGCTAGCAGTGGGGTCGCAGATCCTGCTTCTAAGGGTCCGAATCTTTAGCCTTTGTTTAATCCGGCCTCTGCCCTGTAACAGCAGGGCTAGGCTGTTGGACAGCGGCAAGGGCCGCCCCATTTTCCTTTGCCAAAAGGGCGACAGCTGGCAAAAGATGCCTGTGGCCAGTGGAGGAGGTGCCACCCAGCCTTTGTGATTCAGAAACATTTGAAGGGTTCGGTTGCACACTTTTTACAAAGTAAAGGCACTGGGGCAGATTTTTGAAAAGGAGTTATGGGTTGACAGGAGTAAAAGTGGGTGGTGAAATCAAGTTGTAAACTATTTGAAAGCAGGCCCTTAGCTATGGGTTTTGAAATTGGTGTAAAGGGAAAAAGGAAATATGACCTCCTTATTTCAGAACGAATTATCTTTCAGTAATCATGGGATATTTACTTGTCCTTGTTGATTGATTTTTTTTTTCCCTCTGTAAAAATGCCTGGCAGGAGGAGGGAGATTAATAATGATAGGATCTTTTATTTTTTGGCTCTTAATACTATCAAAGCCATTATCTGGACAGATCTTGGTGACTGTGAGATTAATTAGTGAAGATGTAATGTGTAATGGACAGGTGCACATTAACGCTGTGCCCATTTAACTTCACACCCACTTTGGCAAAATATCCAGTAAACCTGGTACTGGAATCTGAGCTGCCTTCTCATCCTGAGAGATCTTTCAAAGCATAGGACATTTTGATCAATTATGCTGCTTTATTTCCTCCAACTCCTGAGGATTAAAAATCTTATACTCTAGTACCATACTGGATGAACAGCTCTTCAGATTAAATATACAAAATTGATACAAAAAGTTAGAGTATATTCTTTTGGCCTCTCTCCTCCAGGAACCTCCAGATCACAGCCCTATGACATGGCAGGGCCTTGGTTCATCTGCAGTCACTGTGCTAGAAGTCCAGCATTTTCTTTGAAGTGCAAAATAAAAGTAGCAATATTGATGCATTGATTTGTGGTAATTTTGAGGAAGTATTTCTTTTAACTACTATTAATCATTTTATGTGAATTTGGTATAAGATGACCGTAACCTTACTCAATTTTGTGTATGTGATAGTAGTAGAGACAAATTTTATAACTGCAGTACTACTGTCCTAAAGGTTAACATCTAAGCCCCCCTCCTTTTTTTGATTGTACTTTTTCTCTTTCGATAAGCTTGGAATACTAATTTTTATATTTAGAGTATATATTTCATCTTATCAAGATGTGTCATCAGCGGGGAGAATAGAATGTCAGATGGGACCTTATGAGTCAGTGTAGCAATCTGGGATTGTTTGTAAAGCCTCCTCCAGAAGCAAGTCATCAGTTTCCATAGGTGCTTCAGTGCCTTAGGTGTGAAGCAGTACACCTGGTGTTTATACTTGCCCAGACTGAATGTCAAGAACTTGAGCCAAAGACTAGGAAAAATGAACATCTTAACAGGAACATTTTAGCCATCCTCATGCGTTGGCAGTGTCAAACTGAGTCAGGTGCAATGCTCTTCACAGGAGGATAACCATACATTTGAATCACATCATAAATCTTTAGAATAACAAAGGGCCTTATATTAGATGAAGAGGTTTAGGCTGTGTATTAGGATCTTGGATGTGTGGGTATGGGTCTGTTTCAGGCAGGTTAAAGTGAATGTAGTTTGAATGTACATATTCAGTATCTCTTTCTTGCTTTACAAACTATGGAAAGTAAAAGAAAAAATTATACACCACAGAAAGTAAAGGTTGGCAGATACTGTGTGCTAACACTGAACATTTATTATATGCCAGGAACTGTTCTACCAAGGGTTTTACATGTTTTAATTCATTTTGTCTATACAGCCTTTCTGTGAGGTAGATACAATTAGCATATTTCATCCCTCACCCCCCATTTTTAACATCTCTGTAATCAGGATGAGTCTTTAAAACTTTGATTGCATGTCAAAGTTTAATTGGTAACATTTTTTCTTACTATGACATAAAATGATGATGTATCTTACAATCAATGGTTTTAGATTGAGTGAATTACCGTATTATTTACATTTTAAAGATGAGGCTTGAGAGGTTAAGTAAATTGCCTAAGGATTCACAACTAGTCAGTGAGTGGGCTAGGATTTAGAACACAGTTAGTCTGCCTCATGTTATATTCTGCCTTTCTCAGAGCTTCTTAGCTAGACAGTGAAAATGGATAGAAGATGGGATGAGAAAGCATTTTCCAGGGAGCCATGGGTTAAACAATTTAGCAACACTAATTCAACCTCAAAGTACTAGCCAAGTTTTCCTTCCCAGCTAAGAGGTTAATTTTCTAAAAGTTGTACGTATAAAACTTCAAAATCTGGCCTGAGCCTACTTTTTGTTACCTTTGTTTTTTCCTTATTTTTCCTAAACTTCAGGCTCACAGTCTAAACATGCTTTGCCCTTTTACACATGGCACCAATACCTGATTTTCTCTTCCTGCAATGACCTCTCTCCCCTTGAAAGAAAGTACAGCTTTTTCAAGGCCTGGTTCAAATGTCACCACTGTAGAATTTGGAATTAGGAATTCAGTTCTGCCATGCAACTTGTACATACTTTTCATGTGGTATTGTAATAATTGGTATCTACCTCCCCACACAAACTGTGAGCTTCCAGGAGTATCTTATTCATCTTTAAATCATTAGAGCCTAACACACAGTAGGAACTCCGTGAATAACTATGGATAACTAGATTTTCAAAGTTCTTATTTTCTCCCACTTTCCTCCCTGCATTTGGTTCTTTTGTGGCTTTAATTGAATTTCATGTTCTAGTCTCTATTTTAGAAAGTAGGGTTTTTTTTTTGCATTATTAATATTATCTTCACATAATATAGTAGAATGACATTTTAAAAGTCATTACTCTCAACTGTATTTTTTCTAAGTTTTATGGATCTCTAACATTACTGAATCACAAAATGTCTATTAATAATGTGATTACAGATTAAAAACATCATTTCTGTGACAAGAGGCCAGTTATCTGTAGCCTTAAGGATAGTTCCAATCTGGATAAATTTTAATTTTTTAAATTGATAAAGTTAACTTAATTCAAATGCCTTAATTTTGTTGAAATTGAATTCCTTTTTTTGTCACTAAGCATATTAAATGCCAATGTTAAATGTTATTGCATGTTTTGGAGGAAAGTAAGTTGAAAGCTTCAGAAATTAAAGCAAGAAAGATGCAGGGCTAGGTCTCTTAGCCTTTTCTTCTTTTGACTGTTAGAAAGATCCCGATTTATATGACATCACTTGTAGTGATACATTCCTAGCTTGTCTAAAGAAAAAGTTTAATGGTGATTTTTAGCACAGACTAAAGTATAATTTGCTGAATTTTAGGCAAACAAAATATTCTGCAGACTGTATTCCAAACTTTATGATCTGGTATTTCATGGTTGGTAGTAGGAAACACACAGCTTTAGTAGAATGACTCATTGTAAAGGTGCAGTGTGCCAGAGGTATTCTGTTCAAAGGAAAATGTATGTTGTAGTTTATTTAGGACATCGGATGTTTTCTTTAGTTGTTAAATTTTGTTTTTCAGCTTGTTTTTATTTGTTTATTTTGTTTGCTTTTAGGTATCCTTCTATTACAGAAAAATCGTACATAAAAACCTGAGACTGTAGACTGAGAAACCAGAATGCTTATACTTATAACAGAATAAAGAGGAAGACAGTGAGCCATTCATCTGCATAATCTTAGTGTTGGAGATAGCTGAAGTAGAAAATTGTATCCCTTTAGTTGCTTTTCATTTTATTGTGTTCCTCACTTGATTTATCTGAACACTTGGCAACTTTCATCTCATGTTGGTTGTATTAAAGTAGCTATCAAAATTATACTAGGCAATTGAAAATAATGACTGTTTTTGTTTTGTTTTGTTTTTGATAAATTTGGAAAGGAAAATATGTGCCAGCAGATATTTACATATAGTTAGTATAAATAAAACTGTGGCACGTTATTTTAATATCTAGATTTATATAAAGTGATTTGATCTAAAAAATATTTCCTTTCCAAGAAAAGAGAACTAGTTTTAGAGTATGACATTTTGTGGAGTTTTCTTTTCTGGATCAGGTGAATTTATTTTAATCAGATCACAATAGTATTTATTATTAATATTTTTATTATTTTGCTGACAAATATAAAAAAGCCATTCTCTTCTTGCCTTTTCAGTTGTCTAGTTAGCAAATCTTTTATTTCTCTAACAATTCTATATTAGACTTCCTGCATTAAAATAACTGGTGTAGTTCCTGTCTTCTGACTGCACCCTAACTGATATGATACAGAGACAGATACCAATTTAATTTCAGATATAAGGCTTGTAAAAAACCTTTGCATTAAAAAATACATTGAGTCGCTGTTAACTACCATTCATTAACAAATTAAGAATTTCTTCCCTGGAAAGATCAGGAGTCTCTAAAATACTGTGTTTATAATGCCTTTTGGTTAGTGACAACTTCAAATATTTTTTGCTATGGGGTTTCTCTAATATGTGATCGTCAGATTAGAGCTGTTGTTTTCCAATAGCTCAGCTACTGAGAAACAAGGTGTGGGTAGTAGTATTGAGGAGGAAAAGACGTTTGCATTTTAAACACATTTTCTGGTGAGAAAAGACTATTTTAAAGATGTTGGTGTGGCACTTTTGTCTCCGTGAAATCATATCGATCACCCACATAGATGCATAACAAATAGTATAATCTCAGACACTGAATATTCATCAAGGTGTGTTTCTTTCTAGGCTTTTATTAAAAAAACAAAAATAACAAGCAAAAAAAAAAAAAAAGGAAGGGAGAAAGAAGAAATAAAAGGCGGAAAAACACTACAGAACTAACACCTAGTTATTTGTAGGTTATAACTTTTTTAGAAAATAGATGTGTTACAAACTTTAAGTTGGTTTAATAGATGTGTTTAAAGAGATAGAAATGCTATAAATAATGGAATTTTCACCTTAATTTTAAATATTTACTAGATTTTTAATAGGATGTTATTATATGGCTGTTATAAAAGAATGCCGCAGGAGTGCTGTTTTTAGGAAAATAACTTAATTGTGTGTTCCTGCAGTTCTTTCTTTACTCATCCTTGGTTATTTATGTAGCTTAATTTTCTTTTAGAACTAGAATTAGTTTTTAATAATTAGGAATAATTAAGAACTAATTATTTGTAGTTTACTTAGAGACAGGTTATTAATCTTTGAAATACAAAAAAAAAAAGCAAATCCTGCTCAGGTTACATATATAATTATAAAAATTTAATAATCGATATCCTACTTATCCTGCTTTCTTTATCCAGTTTTCCACCAAGATAACGCAGCATTTTTACTCTTCCTTCCTGTTCTACTTTAGAATTTATGACACTGGGGCAGCAACGCTTTCAGTGTTTATGCATACTTGTGTTGCATTTGTATCACCTTTTGTCTATATTTTGGCCAGATAGATGAATAATTGGATTGAGAAAAGAGATGTGTTCTTCTACTTTAAATACCTTTGGGTCTTCCCACCTCCACCCTGAAAGGTTCACATACCATTTTTGTTCTGTAGTATTTCTCTTACCAGACTCCTTAGCCTGACCATAACTAATTGTCAAACAAATACAGCTTGCTATTGACTGTTAATAAGAAACTAGAGATTAATTAATAGTATTTATATTTCATTATAATCCCATGTTAATCTAAATATCTCATTTTTCCCTCATTTGTTCGACACATTTAAACTTAAACACCTCCAAACCCTTTTAACCCCTTTGGTCATGTATATTTAACTATTGTACAGTAAAATGTCCAAAGGAAGTAGAGTGATTCCTTGTCCTAGTTTACATGGGACTGGGGATTTCCTAGTTATGGAACTTTCGTTTAAAACCAGGACTCCAGATATGCTAATGCACTATGTATTATAATAGTTGAATAGGAAGTTGTTTCCAAAGTCTTCTCTTTTATCCCTTAACTTTTCTTTCTCAGCTAGAAGTAGGAGTGATAATCAGATGTAAAGGCTGGTTTGAGGTTGAGCTGATGTCCCTGGGAAAAAAACCTGAAGCAGAAGGAACTGCCAAGATAGTGAATGTAGCATTTAGGAGTTAGGAGTCTTTTACAGGTTGAAGTATAAACCATTAGTGGCTCTTACGCTCTCGGATATTAATGTATTAATATTTATCATGCTTCTTGTGAATGGGTAATATGCACCTGGAAAGTATAGTGAAACATAGAAAACTGTGCTTGGTGATCTCAGGGACCTTGAATAAGGTCGAGATAGCCAACTTATAAAAATTTAACTATTGCTTATACTACTGTTGTATTTAACCGTTATAGGCAATGATTCATGTGAATACCTTCTCTCAAGTGGCAGATTTCTTGGAGAGAAAGTTTGGCAGCCTCACAGTTGTATGATGCATAAGTACAAAATCAGGTATGATTTCTTCATTTGGTTGTTTGTTTTCTTTTCTAGAAAGCATCTTAATGTCTAGTGGAAAGGGGTTGGTGAAACAAGAGAGTACTTTCTCCTCTATATGGGGGTAGAGACTTACTGAGGATAGGGATAGGGCTGATTCCAAATGAAGATTCCTGTCCTAAAGCTTTTGGGAAAGAGTTTTGGCTGAGCTGCTTTATCTCAGGTGAGAGGTAATGAGGCCTAAGGCAATAGCCCTTGAGCAAAGGACTCTTGCTCTGCAACTTGGATGCCTACCTACTGGTGCTATTCTGAGGATTAAGAGATAGCAGATATAAAGCACTTAATAGAGTTAGAATACATCTTAAACATTTAGTGAATGGGGCTGTTATTTTTGAGAGTTAGTTGATCATAGCTACATGGCACTGATAAGTTAAACACACCTGGCCACCCACTTCTAAAGCAACATAACCATATGTGTAACAATCTTGTACAACTTTCTTCATAAACTATGTGCTTTCAAAATGCCAATATGCTGATTTTACTTATTGTAATGTTTCTTTGTTGATTTCAGCGAAGCAAAGAACTGCCTTGTAGATAAACATATTGCATTTATTGGAGATTCCAGAATTCGCCAGTTGTTTTATTCTTTTGTAAAAATAATTAATCCCCAATTCAAAGAAGAAGGAAATAAGGTAAAACTTGTCTATTCCCTTCTGTAGGGTATTGTTTTAGAAGTTAACTAACTGAATAGGTAGAGGAAGAATGTGTCTCTCCAGAACAACAGTAGCAACTGGAAAAGTTTTATTTTGACTTTGGGAAAGGTGGGGGAAAGAAACATGATTTGCTATAATGGGGAACATGAAAAAAAGCAGTGGTGGGTAAGTATTGGAAAGCTTTTTATTAACTTAGTAAACTTTTAGTTTTTAGAAATAATAAATTCTTACCATGGAAAAACTTTTAAAAATTTCTCAGAAAGAAGACAAAGAGAAAAATATAATTTCTTATCCATCTATTAATATTTTGCCAGATTTCATTTCAGTCTTTTTTTCAAACTGTACTTGTAATCTTTTAGCATGTGTAATTTTATATCTTGCTTTTTTCCCCACCACTTATCATAATTCACCCATATTATATAATCAACTTAAGTATCTTCTTAATGACAACATATTATTGAGTGGATATAATGTAATTTTATATAATCTTTCTTTTTTTTAGGTTTTTTTAGTTTCCTAATTTTTTCCAGTAAAAAAGGATGTTTTCAGTTACTTCTTCGTGTGAAAACTTTGCTTTTTAAATTATTTCCTTAGGATGGGATCACAACAATGCAAATATTAGGTTAAAGAATATAAACATTTTAAAAATTATCTATTACATTGCCAAATTGTTTCAATTCATATTCTAATTAGCAGTATATGTTGGGGCCTAATTTTCTGAAACCTTTCTGGCACTGGGCGATCATGCTATAAATTAAAATAACAATGCAATGAATTTCTGCTGTTGATTTTGTTTGAAAATTTCTCATTTTGAATGTGTATCTTTCTTTGAAAACTAATAAGGATTAAGATCTTTTTATATGTTAATTAATTAGTTAATTTATTTTTTGGTGGATTATCTCATCATATCCTTTTGTCTGTACATTTTAAAGTAATCCAGGGTTCTAACCCTGTCTTCAAACAGCATACAACTGGGAGTGGGGAAAGCAAGGGGAGAAAAGGAGATTCCATGAAATTTCCGAATTATAAGGGAAATAGCTCATGAATTTATGAAAATCTGCCTATACACATGAATTTTCCCTGTGATAAGGATTTGAAAATTTAAGGCCTTCCCAGCAAAGTAGCTATTCACATAGTGATGACTCCAAAGGGTCCTAAGTCCTTAGGGACTATTCTTTGAATCATGCAAACAATAAAGTTAACTTTTCATTTTTAAATTTGTATTTTCCATTGTATTTATACAAAATTATACAGAAGAGTTTGAACTATTTGATAACATGAAAGTATTATAATTTAAAATAAAAATCTTTTTAAAAGATTTCTGATTTCAAAGAAAGTTTAATATTTCTGGACTTAACATTGTGTGACTTTCTGAAAATTGGAATAATAGTTTTGGCAACAGGTAGTTGAAAAAAGCTATAATGGTTTAGTCGAGCCTGAAGTACATACAATATGGCACATTGTTTCTTAGCCCTAGTTATAACATGTAGGTTTCCAGTTTTTATTTTCTAGGGGTGCCTAGTTATCCCAAAATTATCAAACAAGATACATTTTAATTTATATGCATTTAAAAAGAAACAAGTAAAGATAGTTCCAAGTTTAAAGAGACAGTTATCAAGAAAATATTTTAATTCAAACTACTAGTAGAGCATTTGCCAAATTATATTTTCTATATTCTCTTGTCTCTGCATCTCAAGGACAGAAATTGCATATCATCATTATTTTTTGGTACATTTCTTGTGCCTAGCACAATCTGACATATTGTAAAAGCTTATTGTTAATAATTTTTTTTAAAGCTGTGGTGTGGGTTTGTTTGGGTGGAATCAGCATATTGAAGATAATTCCTTATTTGTATTTGGTTTCTTTTTTGTATTGAGGCAATTTTTTTTTTAAGAGACGTTAGAGCTGGATTTTTGTTTTTCAAATTATACTTTGTGAAAAACTAATTCTGTGAGACGCTTTGTTCAAATGAATTTGAACTGCATATCGTATCTCCCTCTTAGATGGTTTTAATTTAGGCTAGGATATTGACAACTTGAGAAGTCTTGCAGTAAAGAAATCTATTTTGTGTTGCTTCCAGCCATAGGGCAGGCTAGATACTCTGGGGGCGCCTTCTACTTCAAACCAACTACAGCACAGATTTTGAAAAATACTGTGGATGTATTTCTTGACTTTTAGGAAATGGAAGACACTCTTCAAAAAGAAACAAACTATGAGGCAAAACCAGAGATGAGAACAATGATGACAGACAAGCAGTAAATGTTCAGGTTGCCCTGAAGGCAAATGCCAATAGCTGTAGTTCCCTGTATGTAGAAAGTTAAGCTTTGGGCCAGCATATTTCTCAGTAACAATATCGGAAGCCAGAGGACAGTAGAATAGTAACATTAAAGTTCTGAGAGAAAGTAAGTTTCAAAGTAGAATTGTATACCTAGCATAAAAATTTCTTTATTTTCGAAATATAGGACATTTTCAGATATACAAAAACTGTGAGAGTTTACTACCAAACAGACTTACACTAAAGGAGTTTCTGAAGGATAAACATCAGGAAGCAGGGAAATGTTCAGAGAAATGATCTGAAATATAAGAAGCAATGGGCCGGGCGCGGTGGCTCACGCCTGTAATCCTAGCACTCTGGGAGGCCGAGGCAGGCGGATCGTTCTGAGCTCAGGAGTTCGAGACCAGCCTGAGCAAAAGCGAGACCCCGTCTCTACCAAAAATAGAAAGAAATTAATTGGACAGCTAAAAATATATA